>CM053786.1:724232994-724512994 GCA_028749045.1 Cupressus sempervirens | reverse complement strand
CATGAACTATAGCCTAAGATCACCAACACATCTTGATCATCCAATAAAATTAGATCAACATCTGGCATATTCCTACTTTTCAAAGATGTGTGAGGTTTAGCTAATGTGGGAATATGAGCATTCGACATGTGGAGATAGAGGGACCCATGAAGGAATTCATTGAATGAGTTCAATGATCAAAGGAAGCAGTACATTGTTGTTTCAATAAAATGAAAAAGAAGTTAAAGACTTTCTAAGTTGTGATGATTCAAAAATAAACAAGATAGTTAAGGATCAAATCTTATCGCACATTCATAGATAGTTAAGATCAACCACAAGTTAAGGAAGCGAAGCTGTGAAAACTAAGGATCACATGGTCATAGGTGTTGAGATAATGGGTGTTGCACACATTGCATAATATTGCTTAAATTTTATTATGTAATGTTGGATCTAGGAGCACTTAGATGGATGTGCAACATGTAAAGATTCCCATAGAATAGGCTTGATGAGTTTTATTGTAAAATTGTGATAATATTTGATGTAATTAATTAATAATGGAGAAAATAATTAAATGCCCAATATTAAATGTGGGGTCAATGGGTTAGGTAGCACATGGTTTTAGCACATGGTTTATGTAATACCACTTGGTGGTTTTGTGGGACTTGCTACTTTATAAGCAGCCACAAGGGTAGTAATTGTAGTGTGAGAAGGGAAAAAGGGAAAGAGTCAAGCAAGACAAGGCTTGATAGGCTAGCCAAGGGAGCATTTGTGAAGGTTGGAAGCATGGCATGGGATGTGTGGATTCATGCTTGTTCACATAGTTTACTTAGTTGTGGCTATGGCTTTGAAAGCTTCCATGTTTGTATTGCAATGGTGTTTTTACTGAATAATACATGGTGATGGATGCTTTTGGAGGCTAGGTTTTTTCCCTCAATGAGGGTTTCCCAGGGTATACCTTGTGTTACATTTTTGTGGGTATTTTGTCTATTCTCTTACATGTGGATTTTAATTCCATGTTTATTTTAGATCTATTATGGGTTATGTGGAAACAATTATATTCTTTGTTGCAAGTTTCCTTACAAGTAGTATCATAGCTATGGTTTTATTATTGTAACCCTAGATTGAATCCATGGGAATGCATGAGAAGATAAAAGAAGAGGGCAAGATATATGAGTGATTTATTACAGATCTGTTGAAATATTTTGGGCATGTGAAATTGTTGAAAAAAAGGATTTTTTTTGGATGTTTCATTTGAATAAGGGTTTTAGGGGGTAGCTTGCAAAAAATGACCTCTTGGGTAAAAATAGACCTCACCATTAGATCCGAGTTGATATTTCCATAAATTTTGATATATAATATGCCTCAGTTTGGCCATGTTTAGAGGAAATGCAAAGGTTTTTTAGTTTTAGTCTGTGATGGCTGTCAAATTTAATCCCATTAGAATTTTTGTTGCAAAAAAATTAAAAATGAAAAATTTTAGTGAAAATGGTAAAAAGACTGTCTTAGTAAAATGGCCATAACTTTCTCTCAGAATATTGAATTTCAGAGTTCTTACAAGCATTGGAAAGCTAATTCAGAGCACTACAACTTGGTGTAGGTTTGGTTTTTTGATTTTGAAATTTTGTTAAGTTTTAAGAGCTCCAAAGTTAGATGTTATTTATTTTAAGCACAAATTAGGGCATAACTTGAGCATACAAAGTCAGATTTTGGACTTCGAATATTCAATGGAAAGCTCTTGGAGAGCTCAACACATTGGTTTAGATTTTGTGTAGGTTTGGTATGGTTTACTTGGTGATATATTGATCTGAACAATTTATGGTTTATATTGACTATGATAGCATTATGAGTTTATTGCATTGTATGTCTAGAGATTTAAGATTTGATGTCATTGTATACTTAGTTCATATTTCAAATTAGTCTCATGATGATATGGTTATCAGTATTTGATTTGGATATGTATGATGACTTGTTGGGTCTACAAGTTGTGCAGTGTTGTAAGTGGTCTATACTTATAGGTTGGATTTATAGCTTGGTTATGGGTTGTCTTTGCCCATTGATCTTTCATTATTGATGCATATTTAGATTGGCAGCTTAGATTTGGGTTGTCTATGCCCTAAGTCACATGATTTACTTATTTTTCTTCATGTAGAAGGGATAAGATGTTCTTACCAAGTACAATCATGGTGGATGATTGTGGTTGACTATTTTATGCTAATAGGTTGGACACTTTTGAGAGTTAGATGCTTGGTTCATGGATGTGATCATGGTGCCATAGATTTTGGCATGACATGATTGGATATATTGGCACATCCCTAACATTCATTGGTTTGGATTCCTATTTTGGTTATGGTGGTATATCTTCTTTGTTGATGATCATGGTTATTTAGTTTCTTTTGAGGAGGTCATGATGTGCATTTTGAGTTCTTTGATGGTTTGATGCCTTAGTTGATTCTTATGGTTAAAGGATGGTTTTTTATCATGATGTCATGGATATCTTGGATACATGGTTTAGTGGGAGATTGTGACAGTGATGAGGTGGCAATGTAGGATTAGTTCCTAATTTGGTTTGGAGATCTTGGTTTCACTTGGTGTTGACACTTTGGTTGTGTGGGTGTAGACCTGGAGGATCTTCATGTAGGAGATGGATTTTATGATGCCATAAGTGACTTGGTACCATAGTTGCGTGGGTGTTTTTTTTGGCATTGATATATATATATATATAGAGTGTTTGCAGATGTTGGAAGTTTATCTTAGATCCTATTACTACAGAAACATCTTTGACATTTACATGGTGCACTTGGTTATCTTCATGGTGTGTGAAGATGGTTAGATATTGAGAACTCATGGGATTCTTGGTTATCTTCATGGTATGTGGAGATGGTTTTCTTCATGGTGTGTGGAGATGGTTGCATCTTGAGAACTTTTGGGGTTCTTAGTAAAGGTGTGGTTTATTCTTTCATTTGGCATGTTATCTTTGGTGTGAGGATGGTTTTATTTTATGTCATGGTATACTCTTGATACATTTTTAGAGTTGTGACATGTTATGGTATGTTCTTATGGAGCATGTTATCTCTTTAGTTGAGATGGTAGGATCATGTTGTCATGTTTATGTTCCTGAGGCCATGGTTGGAACTTTGACATTGATCTTGGTTTAGTTTCTTGGTATTGAGTACACTAATTATAAGCTAGATACTTCATGATATTGCTATGTTGCATTTGGAGTTGGTATGGATTGATTGGTTATAGGTGCTCGTGGATACTTAGAAATGGTGGTGATGTTGATTTCTCTTGGATTAGAGAAGTATTTGTTGGGATAGTTGATGGTTTCAATAGGAAGTCTGAGGGGCAATCACTTGATATGGACTTGAGAGGAAATTTTTCTCAATCAAGTCTCGCTTGGAGACTTGGATATCTTGATGAGCATTCTCATTCCCCACTCTTGGTCTACTCAGCACTTTGCTACTTAAGAGGTATAACCCATTGTTTCTCTCAGTTGCATTATATTTATGTTTGTCTTTCATGGCTATGGATATTGAGCTATGGTACATAAGTTAGTTCAGGAGGGTTCATTTGATAGATGGTTTATAATTGGTTATCTCCATGTGCATATGTTATTATGTTGGTTGAGTTTGGGAGATGGTTTTATATTGGCCATATTCCTTGGTTTAGGAATGGTTTATGAGTTTGATCTTCTTGTGAAAGGATTACATCCATGATTAGTTATATGGTATGGTGTGGATGTTATTGTGGCTTCTTGGTTGGGGTTTTATGGAGGAGACCATAGTTGCACAATTTACATCTAGAGGTGTGTGTAGAAGGATATGCTACAAGTTATTATTTGCAAGGTTTCTCTTTGGTCTTGGGTTATCTTCCTAGATGTTTGGTTTCACTTAAATTGGATTTGAGATTGGTTAGAGACTGTGATTATTGGTTTATGCTCATGTATGTCATGTGAGAGATGACATGGTTATTCCTTTATCTCTTTCCTCTGTTGGTTGTGAAGAGCTTGGGAGACTACTGGAGACTTGTTATGAGAGTTGTTCTTGTAGGTTATTGGTTTACGTATTATGGATGTCCTTGATACTACATGGATTCACTTCTTTAAGATGTTGTGAGTGGATTGGTTATAGATTTCACATTATCTTTTGTAGTAGGAGCTTCTTGGTATATATGTGGTAGGTATTGCTCTTGAGGGTTGTGATTGTAGGTTACAGATTGGATATATTCATGATGTGAGATTCACTTGGTATATACCTTTGGAGGTATGGATAGTTGGATGGATTTGGCACTTGCTGTGGGTGCTATTTCAGCTATGGATGTTTTGACAACTACGGATACATGTGATTACCTTTGGATTAGGTTTTTTGTGCTTGGAATTTTAGTTGGTACATGATTTTATGATCTTCTAATGTGATAGGTTGGGTGGCTTTCTCTTTGGATGGCTTCTATGTATGTCTAGTGGCAGTGGCATAATAGAAGGTGGCTTCTTTCATATTTGAGATGCTGGATACTTTGATTTTGTTGTGAGTGCCAGGATGGAGCACATGGTGTACTTTGATCCATGATGGTGGATGTGCTAGGAGGGATTGTTCCCCTGTTCATTTATGTGGCTACGGATTGAACCTATGAAATGTTTACAACAAGTGGGAGATTGTTGAGATAATGGGTGTTGCATACATTGCATAATATTCCTTAAATTTTATTATTTTATTTTATTATGTAATGTTGTATCTAGGAGCACCTAGATGGACATGCAACATGGAAAGATTCCCATGGAATAGTCTTGATGAGTTTTATTGTAACATTGTGATAATGTTTGATGTAATTATTTAATATTGGGGAAAAGAATTAAATTCCCAATATTAAATGTGGGGTCAATGGATTAGGTAGCACATAGTTTATGTAATACCACTTGGTGGTTTTGTGGGACTTGCTACTTTATAAGCAACCACAAGGGTAGTTGTTGTAGTGTGAGAAGGGAAAAAGGGAAAGAGTCAAGCAGGACAAGGCTTGACAAGTTAGCCAAGGGAGCATTTGTGAAGGTTGGAAGCATAGAATGGGATGTGTGGATTCATGCTTGTTCACATAGTTTTCTCGGTTGTGGCTATGGCTTTGAAGGATTCCATGGTTGTATTGCAATGGTGTTTTTACTAAATAATACATGGTGATGGATGCTTTTGGAGGCTGGGTTTTTTCCCTTAGTGAGGGTTTCCTAGGGTATATATTGTGTCACATTTTTGTGGGTATGTTGTCTATTCTCTTGCATGTGGATTTTAATTTCATATTTATTTCAAATCTATTATGGGTTATGTGGAAATGGTTATATTCTTTGTTGCAAGTTTCCTTACAGAAGGTGGTTAGAAGTAACCCAGAGTTAGAGTCATGACAAAGTGAAAAGCTTGTATTCATAGAGTCACAGGCAATTTAAGTCAATCTTTTATTAAAGTCATGATAGAGTGAAAAGAGTATGATCACATGATCATAGGGGGTTGAAGGTAATCATGAGTTAATGTAGCAAAGCTACGAAAAGACTATGTTCACATGATCACAAA
The DNA here is from genome assembly GCA_028749045.1 of Cupressus sempervirens. NCBI lineage: Eukaryota > Viridiplantae > Streptophyta > Pinopsida > Cupressales > Cupressaceae > Cupressus > Cupressus sempervirens. The sequence goes on along the minus strand of CM053786.1, from coordinate 724,507,463 downwards.
GGGTTGAAAGTAACCTATGATTAATGCTACAATGCAATAAAAAGCTAAAGGTCACATCATCGTAGGTAGTTAAAGTTACTTTTGAGTTAATGTTATGAAGCTGTGAGTAGCGAACCAAGGTATTAATTGCATCATCACATTAGATAAAGATATCGAATGAACGATAGTTGCGAAGGAGTGAAAAGGGAGAAATAAGGAAGATTGATAAGTTTAATCTTGATCATTGAACTAAGATAGACAGTCAGAATTCAAACTCACTGTGATCATTGAGATTTAAATTATATGAATTCGACACCAATAGAACAAAGAGGAATTTGAACCATTTTGAGGGTTTCTAATCATTTTTTCTTTCTTTCTCTAATGTATTGAATTATAATATATGATTGTTGGATTTATGAGTGATTCAAGTGCTTTGTTAATGTAACTAATGAATTTGTAACTAGCCAAGGACCCTAAGAGGGGGCCTATATATATAAATTTCTAAGTTAATAGAAAGGATCAACAATTCTGTCTAACTCCTCCCCCTGCATTTCTAGATGTTGAGTGAGAATCAAAGAGTTAGATGGAATGAAGGATTTTTATGATGTTTGTAGTTAGGTAATGTGATGTTTTGATTCCATTTAGGACTAATGTGCCTAGGTTCCTTTCATTTTCTTCTTCAGCTAAGCTAACCTTGCATTTCAAAGTAGTTTCTATGGTATTGTAGGATAAATGCATTTGGAGCTCTTAATTTCTTGTTAGATCCCATTTTGGTAAAGGGTTATTAGTTAACATAGATTCCATTTCATATTTCATGTGCATCTCTTCTCTCTCCCTAGATTGCATTTTAGTAAGACTAATGTGCATTTAGAAGTAAGAGTAGATGTTAGAAGGACTTTAATGTATCTTATGATATCCATTCCATTGGGTGTTATAGGTTTCCCAAATCTATCTTTGCCTAGGGTGCTTTTAGTTATGAGCATCCTAGTTTATCCTCTTCTATTCTTAGATTAAGAGCATACCCCCATCCCAATGATCTATTAAAGACACAATTCATTGTATATCTTTCATATAAGGGAGTTGTACCTTACAATTCAGAGGGCAGTGATATAACACATACACTAACTCATTTGTTGGTGACATCCTTTTGTTTCCTCACATTCTAGGCATCTAGAGTCAAGGTAAAGACAAGTTAGCAAGAGGGAAAAACTGTTAACCAACACTATCATTTAGGCAAGGTAGGAAGCCATACCAAATGGTGTGACATCCTTTACTATTCCCAACTGATGATCAACTTTGATACTAATAATCTTTTCTTATACAAACATCACTTCTCTTGATAGTATTTGGTCTATGAAGTGAAACATCCATGGTTTGAATGTACTACCTTGTGGCTCTCCCATCACTATGTTCAATATCATAGTGAGATCTACAATATGGTTTACTTCCCAACTCAAAGATCTTGGAGTGGTAGTTCCAAGGTTCAATCATCCACTCCTCATTCATTCTCTTTGCACATGCATCTACATGATCAAAATACTACTTAGAGGCATCCTCTTTTGGTGATAAAGACTTCTCCTTTGTGAGATGGTATATTGAATGTCATCATAATAGCCTTCATTGATGACATGGTTATAATATTTTCCTCCTCCTTACATTCAACTATTTTCTTTTGAGCATTGTAGTTCTTTGCACATTTGAGGACCGATTCTGTACACTATATAGCAAAAGGGAAGGCATGCATCCACTATTCCATGTTTCACTATCAATTTGCAATTCTCAAGTTGGAGTCTCTTTTCATCCTTTGTCTTACTTGAACCAAATCAAGGGTCCCAATCTAGTGCCTCTAATATTATATTTTGAAGTGAAAAGTGACTTTGGTGTTATTTCCTCACTGTCTCTCTTCATTTGAATTGGTCTTTCCTTCTTGGTGTTTCTAGATTTAGCTCCTAGCATGATTCTACCAACCACATGACATCATATATTATAATCTCTAGTTTAAGATTCCAATTAGAAATCCAAGGAGCATACTTGAAAGTCAAAATTGATGAACTAAGACCCATTTGAATTCCAAAAAATTCTTTTCTGTGCCTTATCGAAAATCTTAGTACCCAAAACTCAAAAGTTTATTATTTTCTCCAATTAAAGAAAATAATTTTAAAATAAAACTCTAATGTTTAATCCTTGGCAATAAGGTTAGTTCAGTACCTTTGCATCCAATTATGACATATTAGTCTTCCCAAAGCTTCTAATTGGCTTTTTAGTTTGCTCCAATCAAATCCAAAGTTGAAAATGAAGCATTCAAATTTCATATGGAGAAAATTAGAGATTCGGCCTCAAGAAATCAAGATATGCACTACTAATAATGATAGAGATTAAATCATGAGGATAATGGAAATTCATGTGTTAATGTTTAGATTCAACTATCTCACTACCTCTAATCTTGAAATTTCCCTCATCAATCTTCTCAAACTCACTCCAAAATAAATGCTTTCAGATTTGGAAACAAAAAGCTCTCTTGACTCCATTTAAATGTGGTAGCAAATGGACCTCTTTTGTGGGTAATAATTTCTACTTCTTCCTCTTCCACTCTTGGTATATGTAGTTGCAAGAATGGGTGTTTGGAGGATGCAATTGGTTCTGTGGCTAATTGCATTGTTTTCTTTGAGGACAGAGTTTAATAAAACTTTGTTTTGATCTTTGTAACAATTTCTTAGCAGCTTCTTCTTCTTTTACAAATGAACCTATTTGTGCATTAGACAACCCCTTCCCATCTATGCCTTTGCACGTTGCAAACAATTTATGAACAGGGTCCATAAAATGAATTTTGACTTGGGAATAAGACCTATTGAATGATTTTCCTTTGTTACTTTGACAATAATTACATTTCCAAATATATGAGCCACCTCCAAAAACCTGAGAGATTCTAGTGGTATGTCTCCATAAAGGAGATCCTATATTATTTTTTAAAACTATGAGATCCCCTTCCTCCTATTGAACCTTGACTACCGATAGCGGCCATTCTTGCACAATACAATCTAATTTTTTGCTATGCCTATAGTAAGAAATTAAATAAATTTAAATTTGAAAAAAAACTATGAATATCAAGCGTGGAAGTGAAAAAAAATGATACAAAACTACTAAAAAAGATTTCTTTACTTTTAATTTAATTTTTATTTAATTTTAACAAAAAAAACCTTGAAAATTCATCTGAATCTCAAAAAAATCATTAAACACGAGAATGGGATCGAATACTCTCCTTAGATGCTTAAAAATCCTTTGTGGAAGCTATGTCTTGCCCTATGAACGATCCTTGTCAAAAACAATCAACTTGCCTTGAAAATGCAAAAATGGAGACCAAATGAGAAAAGAGTCTAGTTGCAAAAAAAAATGAGATGAAGAGTGGTTGAATAGCCTTGTTTTGGGCCTTTTTAGGTTTAGGAAAAATGTATCAGTTAAAAAGGTCTTTTCTGCATGTGCTAAATGAATTTTTAAGTGCCAAGATAAGTACTTCTTGTTGTGCTTAGTCTCGTAGAGGCTTTTGGAGGCACCTAATTGCTTGTGGCAGCTAACTGGAAGCACCTCCTAGGCATTTAAAGGTGAGTGGAAGCAATTGACAAGCTTCCACTTCCCTCCGTCTCAAGAGCTTCCTCTATATTTCAGGCTAGGATGATCACATTGTCATCTAAACCTTTAACTATGACATTCTTAGTTTTTGAGGTCTTCAACCTTTTGCCTTTTAAATTGCAACTTGTAAATATGTGGGATCAAGAGCACCTTCCAAGTAAGGAGGAAGTCTAGTAATCCTTCAATAAATAGGTGTGTGAGCTTTGCTTCATCAACACCTAGCACCATGACATAAATCCTTGGTCATTCTACCACAAAATCTTTTACTGAAGCTTGTTGTTTTAATTGTGTCAATTCTTTGAAATGTCTTTCAAGATGCTTTTGAGCAAATTTATCTAGAAATATTTTTATAGATTGATCATATATCATGATGTGTTGTTACCTTGCATGAAAAATTTGTGGTGCCACCACTTGTGGACAATCCCCTCTATATGAAGAATAAAATTTTTAATAGCTTCCTCTTCATTCCATCAGATTAGTAATATATATGTATCTAATTTTCAGACCCAACCGTGTAGAATAAACTTTCCTAAACCATCAAAGGTGGGAAGAGACATCTCGCTATATGTCGTAAGTCTTTATTGGGCATCTTCCTTTCCCTTCTAGCAATATTTCTTGTCCTTGCATCACAATATCGAATATTGTTTAAATTGTTAATTCTTGAATATGTATCCCTACACATTTGCCAAGGTCATTTGTGGCCATGTTAAGTTCTTTTCTTGACTTCTTTTCTCTAGGTAAGAAGGTAGATCTTTTTACTCTAGGTAATGATCATAGTGGAGTTCAATTGATTTTTGGATGGTTGGAATTAACCTCAATTGAATTGTTCATGTTTTGGAGTGTTTGGAGAAGTAATTGTGCTGTCTTCTCATGGTGTTTCATACAAGATCTCAATTCATTTCCTAGGTTATTGTCAAGATCACCCATTGCATTACCTCTAATTAGGATGCTACTTGGCTCTATTTTTTTTCTCTTGCTAGGGCTCTTTAACCTCTTCGGTTTAATTGCACATACTTCTCTTATTGATCCTCAATCTACCATAATCAAACCTTTGATACCAATTCTAGTGTATTATTTTAAATAATTCTCATTTTCTTCACCTTGATCAATAATGCTTACTTCAAAGAGTCAACTATTGACCTACCGTTAGTTGTGCCAACGTAATAGTCACTAGATAATTTCACAAAGCCATGTATAGACTTGATGTGAGGATTTCACACTATTGATCCTTTGCAAATAAAGATCCCTCTTTTTGTTTTAGCAATAGTGGTACTTGTCTTGGGTGGTTTTCATTCGCAACATTTTCATGTCTCCAAGTCTGAGAGTGATTTTGAGCAATTTCAGTCTGCTAGAAATTATTGACTATCTAGGGAGCAAGCAAGAGTTGAGGAAAGTTTGTCAAGAATATGGAATTGAAACCAAATGATTTGAAACTTAAAATCTTTATAAAATCATTTTTCTACCTTCAATTTCTTGCAAAAAGCCAAATAGATCTAGCGGGTTAGAGTGTTGAAGGCATGTTGAATTTTGAAATTTAATCGAGTTTGGAAATTTTTGAAAACCCCAGAATCTAGAAATTGCATGTTAACTCCTATGAAGCTTAAACATCTTGAAAATATTTATACAAATATAACATAAAATATAAGATAAATGTAACTAGTACTTAAAAGTTATATTTGTATAAAATTATAAATTCTCCCACCCCAAAAATTACTACATGTTGAATTGCAAAGTAAACATGCAAGCGGATTACCCAAACTAGGTTGAAACTTGATCCTCTTTGGGCATTATTTCCCAGTATGGGAAAACTTTTTCTCCCTTTAATCAAGCCTCCAATGCTTGACATGATGAAGACTTTCTAATTTGGATGGAGTATAATCTAAGGTAAGGGAAGGTTTATGGGTTTTAAAACTTAAATTTGAGTTGCTGGCCAAGATTGCAAAAATTGGGTTGGAATCCAACCCTCTCTAGGCATTTATGTCTGGACTCAGATAATCCTTCCCCTCCCCTTCTTAGCAAAGACTTTGATGCCATTGATATTTGTTTGAAAATATAGCACATCTAATGGAAAAAGAAGTGAGAGGGAGAAAATTGGGCATTTTTTGGACTTAGAAATTTTATGCTGTTGATTGGGAATGTCCAAAACAAGTCAAAATCTGACCTTTTTGTGCATTTTTACCTAAAATCCCCAAATTTATGATCTTCCATTTTGACTTAAATAATTAGTTTGTTTTCAAAACTACCTTCTTCAAGAAATGAAATTTTGGGTGGGTTTGAAAGAGTTTGACTGATATTGTCCAAGACAGGTTGGAATCTGACCTTTTATGGAAATTGATGCCACAGATCATGAAATATCTGACCCTCTATTATGTCTCCATCTGACCTTTTTAGGCATTAATGCCCAAGATCATGAAATTTTTGACCCTCTATTATGCCTCCAATTTTTGATATTGTGTTTCAAATGGTGAAAACTTAATGAATTTGGTAAGGGGATGGCTTGAAAAAATGTAAGTTTATAGATTTGGGGATAGTTTTTTTTTTATATAGGACTAACACTACCCAAAAAACCAAGATTTCTGACCTCCCTTTCTAGCCTTAAACATTAATATATTTTGAAAATTGGCTTAATTTTTGCAAATTTGGCAAGAGAACAACTTGGGGAATGAATGTTTCGGGTCTTAAGGGCTTAAATTTTGTTGTGTTTGGCTGGAATTGCCAAAAATAGGTTAGATTTTGACCTTTTTTGGGTTTTTATAACTGAGTTTTCCAACCTTCTCATTTTGAACAATTCTTTGAATATGACCAAGAAACATAGAGTGTTTTGCAAATCTAATTAAAATGATTTGAACAAATATGGTTTTTAGGGGGTTTGTGGACTTGATGTTTTCTAATTGTGGCTATGATTCCCCAAAACATGTCAGAATTTGTCCATTTTTGGGCATTTTAGCCCAAAATATTGACATTTCTAACCAACTCTGGGAATATAATTTAAATTATTTAAATCCATTTTTTAAAAGGGTAGGTCAACCCTCTTTGATGGATGAACCTTTTGGACCTAAAAGCGCCTACAGAAAAAAGGTCAAAATAATTCAGTTCTGTACAAATTCAAACCATTTCTCATTTGCTCTGCAAGGCAACAAATTTCTCAATTTTAGCACCAATTTTGATCTCAGAATCAGACTGTGAACTTGATTATAAAATTTTAGACCTTAAACTCAGTGAGTTTCTCATCCTTAAGGCAATAAATTATTGGTAAGCAATGATTCTTTTGTAAGTAGAAGTAGACTTCTTCAAAGGAAATATAAGATAGTCTATAAGGGAATAAAAATTTGGTCGTGGTGTATTAGAAAGTCTGCTTATTTCCTAGATTTCTATATGATTTTATCTCATTTTAAGATTGTAAGGAAGGGATTCTCAAACTTGGAAGCATTTTATTGTGAATGAGAAGAATTCTATTTCCTTTCATTTTGATGTTAATGCATTATGTCATGAAATTCTTTTGGATTTCTTCTCATTCCTATACTCATTAGCTTTGCAAAGTTTAATTCCTTTCTTTTCTTTTGTTTCACAAGGTGAATGATTAAGTTAGAAGCAAAGGGGCAGATTCAAGCGAGACCAAGTTCAATGTGTCACACTCATGGCTTTCAGATGGGAAGAGGGAGGTAAGATCAAGCGGAGTTCAAGATTAAATTCAAATGAAAGTTCAAATTCAAAGAACAAATCAAGTTCACCAATACAACCAAGTTCCTAAATGCAATCAAGTCTACAAATTTAAGACGTAAGATTCAAGACTAGCTATTGGAAGATGCAAGTAAAAGTTCAAGTCATGACAATGAGAAAGTTTTCAACAGTGAAAAACAAAGAAGATTTGAGAAGAGGAGACAATTGTAGAATCTTCAAGGAATTGATTTTGGGAAGAGATTATCAAAGTTCAAAATCTTAACCATTAGGAGATTTTCTCTCCATCAAGGGATTACATAATTTGATAAGACAAGGATGGTGAGTTGGAAATTGGTTGTCTCTTCCAATTAAAAAATTTCACTTTCAAGTACAAAAAATCACATCATGCCAAGTGTGTAGTTTCCTCATTTCTTGGAATGAGCTTTGTGATTTTCTTATTGGCACATGATGTGGTGCTCTCTTGTAATAATTGGTTGTAAATTTGGCAATCCTAGTTAGGGTTTGTGGGGATGAATCTCATCCCTTGATCTCCAACCAATCTTGGCCCTTCATTGAAGTACCATCAAAGGCCAAGGCTTTCTCATTTGTAAAGGGTTAAAAAGTTAGATTCATTAGAGAGCAAGTAGAAGCTAGAAACCTATTAGAATAGGAGTAGATTGGGCTAACTAAGGGAGAGACTTGATAAAATTGTTGCTATAATACTTCTGAAGTAATAAATAATTCATTGTTGGTTTTTCATGGTGGATTACTTAATATTGCTTTGAAGTGTTGCATGGTTTCCTCAATATTTCACATGGAGTAGTTTCATTTCATGTTGAAGTAGTTTAATTGGATGAAAGTGTTGTTGAACTTTACTTGCTTGAATCGAAAAAATCTAGCCCACTAGCCTCTTGTTGATTGTAAGTGTCTTGTGTGCTAAGATGATGATTGAATGTACTATAGTTTAATTGGAGTTGATCCCTTTGTTTGAATCTATTTGATGAGATTAGAAATGAAATATTGATTTGAAAACTATTTGAGTGTTCCTTAGAAGCTTGCACTAGATGGATGGAATCATTGATAAAGCTACATCTGGTAAGAGTCCAAGTCATCCATGATTACCTGCATTTATAGCTAAAAGTAGAAGCATAAATAAGTTTAAGTTTAAGTAGAAGTGGAAAGCTGAAAAATCAATCTACATTTTAATTGCACATTGTGAAGCTAAATATTTAGAAATGCAAGAGTTAATATCCGTTGAATGAATAGTCTAAGTCCCCTAAGTGATTACCAACAAATCACATCATTTCACTAAGTGAGTATCCACAATTAAAGGATTCTTGAAGTCATTTCATGATCTTATGTTGCGAGCTTAGCATGAGAGATGACCTTATTTCAAGAGAAGATTAAGTGTTTGATGTTTCATTCTGAAACATCGAATATTTGATTTTATATCTTATAGTGAAACAAAACTCACATCAATAAGACCTAACATTGGTAATGCAGTAAACTTTGCTCAAATTAGATTTCCATGATCCATAAGTACATGTTGTAAAAGACCAACTAGAAAAGTCACCATTCAAATAGAAAATATGGTAAAAATCATGGACTCAAAAGAAGCAAATGCACAAATGAACAATTTACATGGCAATATCACGGGATGTCATAGCTATGAGAGCTCCTAAACTATAGGATATCTTTCAATTTTTCCATAACAAGGACCAACTCATCATACTAATGATCATAACAAATAAAATGCTACCATCGAGGATCTGAGTGCTTAGAATTATTGATGCTTTTCAAAAGATGACAATCAAAATGTTATCTATATTATCAAACACTAACTTCGGTGATTGGAAAATATAAAATTGTAGCCTAGTATTGTTTGAACGTTGTCAGAAGCAACAATCGCTTAAAGAAAATATGTTGAACTGTTCTATAAGAGATGGACAAAACTCCATGGTGTAAGCACACTTGAGGTGGAATAGTGGTGGGATAGGTGACATCCTAGGAAGGCCCAGTACTCACTTCTCATGAGAGATGAATTCTTGTGAACCCCTAATTATGAAACATTGGTTAATGAATTTGAATCTAAAATTAACACTTAAATCCTGATATCAATATCATAATAAGTTGAACTATCAAGCCAATAGCTTGTAAAGGCTGGCCCAAAAGCAATGATTCCCTGAAACTCAGGTATAAGTAATGCTTTAGGGTTCATTTGGTAGTGGGAATATGAGTGAAATTGGCATACGTAATTTCTCAAAATTTCAAATTCTCCATTTGGGTGCACCTAGTCAAAATTATGAGTAGGAATACATATTCCAATTTTTGCCAAAAAATGAGCATTTGTAATTCCATCTAAATAGGTGGAATTGGAATAAGTATTCCTATTCTAGTTTTGTTTATTTTAGGAAACATAAATTTTTGGGTTCATGAATTCCCCATCAAATACCAATTGAACCAAACAAGAATAGGAATATGTATTCTTATTTTCTATTCCAAAACATGTATTCCTGCAACCAAATGAACTCTTATTTCATTACATATATCTAGCAATGATTCCCTAAAATAAGTATATGTAATGGTCTGTTTCATTACATATTTCTAGACTACATTGTAATAGTTTATGAAAAATGAAAAACCAACCCCAATCTCTTATGAACTTTGCTGGCCACTAAGGTCATTTTGCCTCACACTCAATTGGGTAGGCCAAACCCCTTTGACATATGTGCAGAGAGGAGACCTGTACGCCATTAATATGTACACGGATGAGACAAACGGTCAAGTTGGAACATACATAAACCAACAAAAAATACCTGTACAATTTTCCACAAGAAACCTACTCGGTGATCTCTGAACTTTACATATAGAGATTTAAAAGTTTACTCGTAACGTGTGGGTTTCCAATTCAAAGTCCAACAATTCTAGTGCTTTAAATTAGTAATTAAAAACAATGATAAGAAGAAGAAAAAGACTTTTCCCACGATCAATTCTAACTACCCACTCATAACAATTTATAATAAATAATATCATCCCATTCAAAAAATACCCAAATTGATAAATTCAATAAGCATATCGTGGGAGTTGGAGTCCCTTCTTTTAGGAAAATAGGATTGACTAAAATCATCTCCTCAGCTGCCAATCCTGCCTTGACAAGATCAAACTGGGAAGATCTAAAACTTATTATAATCTCCACACTCTTCAACAAGTTCTCCATTGCACTGTTATCATACAACTTTGAGCCGTGACTAGGTGCTCCCACCGCCTTTATGACTAGCCACCAGGGAGCACTCCTCTCCCAATAGAAAACTTTATAGTTCTAATCAGAAGAAGCAACTCCAACATTCAAACTCTCAAAATCCTTGGAACTCACAAACACTTCTGTGCCATCATGGTCCAAGATCTCTTTATTGGGAACAAAAGAAACGTGAATAGTCCTAGTTGGAACAAAACCTCTAACTTTTAGATTTTTAAGGGCCTCAAGATATTGCAACCCTACACACTATTAGATTTATTACATTAATTAGGTTAGTTTCTAAGTTTAGTTTAGAAAAATAAATAAGTTAGATATACAATTGTTCTATTTTCGTAAGTAGTTTTTGTAAGGGAAAATGAGTTTATATAAAGTTGTTCACATATCAATGTGAAATTAGTATCATTTAGTATCAATTTGGTTTACATCCGAATGTATTTAGAAATTCTAAGTCAATAAAAATATTCATTTTATATTTTAGCTCTTTCATTTGGTATTAGAGCCTATTGATCAATGGGGAGAAGAGTGCTTTTAATAGATTTTAGATGAGTAGACCCTATTTTATGTGAACAAAATAGGGAGGTTGGAGGATTTTTATCATCTCGAGCTAGCTTCTCACTTAGGGATGATTATCAAATGGGAATAAACCATTTGTGCCCTTGTAAAGCTGAGGCTTGGCAAATTCATCCCTAAAGAGAAGAGAGGACTTGATAGATTTGTGTCCCTGAAGAGAAGAGGGGGCTTGGCTATGTGATTATCCTTCTATGGAGCGAGATGGGGTAGGATTTGAAAAATGACATTAGAGACACTTGGAGGAGATGTCAACTTTCAGAACCATGACACATTAGTGGTGATTGTTTCTATGGCACTTGAGGAGGCATTAGACACACTCGAAGGAGATGTGGACTTTTAGAGGAAAGGCATCTCATGTGTAACACCAAAGGAGGCATCAGGAACACTCCATGGAGATGTGAAATATTGCAGGAACTATGTCTTGTTGTGTAAGGGAGGTGGAAACAATGTTATTATGAGGTCAACTATAGGATTTGAAGTCTAAAGTTGGGATATGAGGGCAACTTTAGGATTAGGATTTGCAATTTGAAGTTGTAGAGAGAAAACTTGCTTTCAAAGATTGGTGAAGGAGCTTCATCAAAGTTTCCAGAGGAATAATATTGATCAAAGGGAAAATGACATATTTCAATTTTTGTTCAACTAGGATCTCAAAAAAATAGAGAATTGGAAACAACTAAATCAAAGAGGCCCTTTTCCAAATGATAGTCTTTTTAATATCGATAGGCATTCTATAATGGCAAAATGGGGGAGTGAGATGGTGTGACTATCTTAATGTTAACTTTTATTCTTCTAGGTTAAATTTGACAACTATCTACATGTCAAAAGTTGAAATTTTATTATAAATAAAATATACTTTTAAAAATAATTTAATAAATACCACATAAAATATCTATATAAATTATTATATTTGGATATATAAATCATCTATTTTTTAAGAAATTAAAATAAAAAGCTTAAATTAGCAAAAAGTTAAATAAAAAGAGATCAAGGAAATATAAATAATTTTAGATGTAGTAAATTAAATTATAATGATTTTGTAGTGGATATATATTGGCATTTCTTTAAATAGATTTATTTAAGATACTAGTTTTAACCATTTACTAAAGATTGGATCAAATTTGATTATGAGTTTGTACATAACAAATTCACCCCTACTCCTACTGTATGTATTGTTTCACGTAATTCCCATATTAATATCAAAATTGGTCCGCTGATAGTATACTCATTTCAAAGGGGACTAGAAGTATGCATAGTATCAGGCAATGTGTGCTAGTTGAAATCGTCATTTGTCAAATACTTGGGCGCCAGTTTAATTCTTAGGCATGTCAAAAACTTTGATGGGTCAATGTAAAGCCCACTGTAAATACTCATTATTCTTAATTCTGATTCACCTAACTCTTATTTTTCAAAATGAAAAAAGTAGACAAAGAATCAAACAAACTTGAAAAAGAGTGTTAAACATTTGAGAGGGCATATTAAATGTCTATCATAAACTCTGCCAATGTGCCCCCTAAAATATAGACTACACATCACAATAAAAACCGTTGGATGCTCTGCCTACAAGGCATATCAACATTTCACTTCACATTTTTGTAAAATTAAAACTTTAATTAAAAATAATGTTAATTGTGTCTGCATTTCACTTTACACATTTATTTAAACTGAACTTTAATTCAAATAATATTAACTTCACACACTTTTTTCATTTTTTTTCAGATTTAGAATGGATATTAAGAATATTTTATTAAGTTTTTAAAAAATAAAATTTATTTTCTTAATTTTAGTAAACTTAATATTTTAATATATAATTATCATATGAAATTAAACTTTATGTAATTATATTATTTAACTTCTATAAAAGAAAATGTCATAAGATAAGATAAGATAAATTTATTAATATCCAATTCAACAAGGGTCTGTAGGACTGAAAGTAACAAATTTTATGAAAGTATATATACAGTTTTTAAAAATTTTCTTTTGAAATTCTCTAGGTTGAATAGAGCTCTGATAATATTAGTTAGAGATATAATATGCAAATAATGCAATATTAATATTTTAATATTAGTTCTAGATATTTTATATATTTGTTTTATAATTTATTTTAAAAGATTAACATTTGTGTATTATAAAATATATTTGATCATAGTTATGCATGAATGTTAAGTTAATTTTCATAAATTTATAAACATATTAAAATTAGATTTATAAAAATATTGTTAAGTATATGATTAAGACTTATATATTAAGTCTTCATATGATTAGAAAATCAAATTTAATCAATTAACATAATTTTCACATAGTACAAAAATATAATTTTTATGACAGCTTAAATAAAATAGAAAAAATAAATTTTCTATTTTTTAATGTGATTTATTGCTGAAAATATACCTTTTGTATCAATTGATGAGCTAAAGGTAAAGAGAAGTGGTTCCAATATCAAATGGCATTTCTTTTATACTTTCGTAAGTCATGTATTTAATTAGTGTAAGCTTTCAAAAGAAAAACATTTAAATATATTAGTCTAAGATTATAAAAATAATAATATTTTATTAAGGGAATTAATGTTTTCATTAGACTCTCCAATTAATTTGCATGACAAACAGATCTTAAAAACTAAGGTTTTGAGATTATTATTATTAAAATTTATTTTTGATACATAATTTCTTAATTCTTATTGTTTAGATCAAATTTTCCTTGGGTTAGTTTTCCTTTTTAATACAAAACATAACACAAAAAAATTGGAAAGATAAATATGTATTTATTAGATTGTCAGAATATACTCAGATTAGGATGACTCACAATGACATCTAGAAGCACAGTAGAAAATGGCCAAAGACCAATTTCCTCAACATTAATTTTTTTTTTAATAAAATAATAATAATAAGAATGCATTTAATGTTGGTCAGAATCTTTATGAACTGTCATGTTATTGAAGAATATTTATACATCATATTCGAATGTTCACTGAAATAGTGAAATCCACACACAAAAGTAATCGCAATCACATTGATATCTTTTTACAGGCACTCCTTGGTTTCACCTCCCTCAACATTTAACTTTACTCCAATGTTCAAAATACTGAAAGTAAATTGTTTATTGGAAAAGCCTTTCTTAAGGTAATATAATTGTAAATTAGTTTGTCACTAGACACAAAAAAATCATATCATATTTCAATAAATAAAAAATGGATTTCTAATATTTAGAAATTCTTAATTCAAAATAAATAAATAAATAAATTTATGTTTCAAATAGTTGCTAATTATAATAAATTGGACATAATAGAAAGTAGTCAAATAATTAAAATGTCTTATAGTAAAATAATTAGAATGTCAAGGCATTAATTTTTTTATTACATTGTCATTGACAAAAAAAAAAAATTGTTTAGGGATAGTTATGTTGTAATAATAGAGAAGTCATTAACATATAATTACTGATTTTGTTTTAAAGTTATTTTTGTGAATTGTAATCTTAGTAAATTTTATTAATTGAAAAGGACTATTCATCAAAAAAATATTAATTAACACTGAATAATAAAGGTTCACAAGAACAAATCTAATCAACAACAATAAATGTAACATTATGAACTATCCCTTCTTTACCAAGGTCTCCCATCTCAATATTGCTCCAACTCAAGCACACTTAATAATAAAGTTTCCTTCAACATTAAATTATTCATTGTACCACAAAAAAAGCTTAGTCTTTACAATATAAAATATATTAGATAAAATTATCTAAATACATTTCAAAGATAATTTATTAGAAATAAGTAAATTGAGTGTAATTTATTCAATATTTAATTAAATGTAAACATTTGATATTATTACACTATATATATATACATATATACGATAAACAAAGATAGAACATTGTGAACAATAATGCCTATGCTTGCTTTGTAATGCTTAACATAATTTTTTAATTTTAATATTATTTTTAATTGAAGTATATAGTATTTTTTGTGAAATTAAATATATTTATAAATTTTAAACATTAATAATTATAATGCATAAGATCACAACTATTACCAAATGTCAATACTTAAACTTTCAATCTTACTTGCATTAAATTCTTGAACCATAAGCTTTAAAGTACTCCTAAATAACCTTGCTCATGCCAACTAGCATTAAATATGGGAGATAATGGTTGAAATTGAGGATAATTTTTGAGACATCTTGTTTGTGCAGGAAGATGGCTTGTATAGTGACATTTGGAAGTAAGCCTTTTATAATCAATGTATGGTGGTGAGGTTGGTGGTTGAGCTTTTAGGACATATGTGTTGGCTTTCGTATAGATGCTAATTTCACTCTCTTTGCCTGCATGCAAAAACTAGCCTTTCTTGGCCACATAATGGAGAAGAGGATGGAAAGTATTTTTTAGATCAATGATCCCAATTCTCAATACCAATAGCACACCACGATTGATGTGGCTTGCATCTTCATGGCTTGGGGCCTAGAGCTAGAAGCAAAGAGGGAGGTGGGGTTGGTTATGCAGGAATGTGTTGAGGAGGAATCGATGTGTGTGATGAAGTTCCTCTTTACAATTATGACTGAACTAACCTTTGCCAAGCTAAGTAGATGCAACCAGCTAAAAACTTCTACTAGGCTAAGTAGATGCAGCAAGGTAGAATCCCTATAGTCCAACAAAGAGGAATGAAAGGGTTTGAAGAGAATTTTGGATTGAGGAAAATTGGTCCGACAGGGGCATTAAGCTCTTTAGATAGAAGGATAATGAGGTATCTATGTTGCTACTGCTTATTACAATGTTACCTTGTATACTTGACAACATTTCAGACCCAATTTCAAACCTTAGAATAAAGAAATAACTGTCATTCTGTAACTCATACCAA
The DNA here is from genome assembly GCA_028749045.1 of Cupressus sempervirens. Taxonomy (NCBI): domain Eukaryota; kingdom Viridiplantae; phylum Streptophyta; class Pinopsida; order Cupressales; family Cupressaceae; genus Cupressus; species Cupressus sempervirens. The sequence goes on along the minus strand of CM053786.1, from coordinate 724,491,525 downwards.
ATGCCCAAGAAACACATACACGAGGGTTTTTTAATTTACATATTTTTGGGTCATTTTCTAATAATGCTTTTATTTAATGAGATGTATTTTTTTTTGTGTGTTGATAAAGTTGGAAAGTAGAAAGTCTAGATGTAGGCTGCCAATGGTTGGCTAGGGTACCAAATGTCTTTGAAAAATGAAGCTAATGATACGACTAGGCTACATGAAGAAATGGGAGTGATGTTGAAGATTGATATAGGTTGGGGACCATGCACCTGTGGGAGTGAGGTTGGGAAGCATTGACAAATGAGATTGAGATTACCAGTGATGAGCATTGGGGAACCAACATCTTTTGTAACAACACTTCAACATCACATAGAGAAGGGCCTTCTATTCTTAATATTCATGGTGGTGGATTCATTTTGGTAATGTAGCACATATGAAAAGTTCTAGAATGAACCATATTTCTGAGGCACTTAGTGACTCTTGGAAGAAGATCCCTCAAAATTCTAGAACTTAATTCTTCTAATTTTTTGAGTCAAAAATTCAATATTCACCCTAGAAATTTTCTATTAGCCAATGGAAAAATAGAAATGATTGTTAGGAGTAAATACGAAATGTTGGTGAGGTGAAAAATAGGGAGGTTAAGTATGAACTCATCACATAATCCCATAAAAAAAATTGAAACTGATTTTTATATTCAAACACTCATTCATAGGTGAAAAAACATCAATGGCCTTAGTAGGAGTTAGCCCGGCTCAACCATACATGTTACCCTTAGAATACCAATAAGAGAAATGTACACACTACATGGACAATCTCTATTAGTCTTTCAAGAGGAGATGAGACATGTAAAATACCTCTTTATTGATGAATTTATCTTTATAGGACTAAAACTACTTTTGAGAATAGATAATAGATTATGTGAAGCTTTCCCCCATCAAGAAAAAATGTGCTTCGGAGGTACAAAGATAAATCTTGTTGGTGACTTAACACAACTACCACCTATCATGGATAAATCAATCTATGGATCACACTCAAATGAAAAAAAACCTCTGGGAGCAATTCAAAAGGGTTATCACATTTACAACCATATTTTTCCAATAAGATGACACTCAAACTCAAATTGACTTTTGTCGCATGTTGCAAAATATGCACAATGTGAAATTGACTAAACAAGATTGTGAATTACTAATGCAACATACAAACAAAATATTGTGTTTCTAAAAAAAGTAGTTTTGACGAGTCAATGGACCTTACTCTACACACAATTTAGTCAAGTTGTGCAATATAAAAATGCTTTAATTACTAAATCTTCCCATTTCACTTAGTATTGCAATAAAAACACACCTACAACCAAGCCTTGATAGTGATGTGGACTGACCTAAAAATAACTCTTGCTATGTAAAGGCCAATGAACAATATTAACAACCAACCTTAGGATTCAAATAGGCCTTGTAAATGAATCACATAAGGAGGTAGTAGATATTGTGTATATATCAAGTTGTAAACCCCCAAAACTACCTCTATGTGTGGTTGTCCGATTTGATAATTACAATTGACCACCTCGGGACCAAGATGACCCAAATGTTTTACTTATAACACCTACAACCTTGCTTGATCATATAAAAATACCACTATCCATGTCATGGGCACTCACCATACATAAATCTCAAGGATTGACACTTTAGAAAATAAAAATTGATATTAGTACAATGGAACAACAAGCTTTAACTTTTACAACTATATCAAGAGTTAAATCACTAGATAACCTTCGTATAGAGCCACCATTATCCTTTAATAAATATTTAAGAATTAAAATAATCCAGATACAATTATCAAAAAAAGGAAGAGTCTTGATTACAACTCTCACTATAGTGTGGAGAGATATGAAATATTGTACTTTCCCTTAATATATATGACTCTATTTGTGCTTACTTCATAATTTTTTTAATTGGCTAAATTTATGCATTTCAACACCATCTTTCCCTAATGTATAAATTTTCTATAATATAGGTATGTGAAAAGATACCCCTTGTGGTGATAGATGCAATTTACTGATTTATGCATATTTGCATATATCCAATATCAACTATTAATGTCATTGGTTACCATATTTCTATTGTATGTGATGTGCATTACATTGTGGGCATCTATTATGTTTATGTTGAATGAAATTGATTATTAAATATGTGTTTTGTGGAAAAACTATTGGCATGCCATGTCTACACAACTTGGATTACATATATGTTAATTGTAAGCTAATGAAACTTGGTGAAATCCTTCTAACCTTTCAAAAAACCAAGCAAAAACTTTTAGAAATAATCAAGACTAGCTAAGTTACTGAGAGGGGAGGGGTGAATCAGTAACTTCAAAAACTTTAAATTAATTCAACACTTAATCCATTCACCATTCATTCATCTAATCTACTACATGCATGAGAAAAGATAAACATTCATAACACATAAACAAAGAATTTTAGTGACCCATAAATCTTCCAAATAGAAAGTAAAACTAGGGTGGGGATGATACCCACAAAACTTCACTACTGCAGTATAAAGTTGGCCTGTTAGGGCTCACATTGACCACTTCTGATGATCTGCCTTGTTAAGAGCAATTTGGACTGCTAGATCCACCTTGTTAGAGGTTTTACAAACATATAATGAAGTATGCACTCTGTTAAGAGATTTAAAGAAAGACAATCAAGTCTACCCTGTTAAAGGATTTAGAAAATTGATTCTCTTGTTAGGATGAAAAAATAGATCTAACTTACAACTTGATTGCTAATTAGATCCTTGAAGTTTAGATCACCTCTTGTGATTTATATAACCTTAGTGCTCCTTGTAGACCTTGTTGAATACCGTGCTCTATTGTTGATTTGCATTCACTCTTCTCAAAACATTACATATCCATTCCTTGATACACTCATACATATATTGAAAATGATACAATACATTACATATATACCATTCCAATATTTACAATTACAAGGTCGGCTAAAACACAAGTAAACAAAATATTACTAAGTTGGTCAAATAGTAGAAACTCGAGTTTTGTAAGCTAACTTGGTGAACTTCTGATACTCAGCATCCACTACATTACTTGGCATCGTAATGCACTCAATAGAAGTAGAAGCTTGGTCCATACTAATCACATAACATAGCTTCAAACTTGGTAACCATTTGAGACTCGGTAGATATAGTGTCACTCAATAGATATTGAATCATTTGTTTACCTTGCTTTCACTTGGTAGACACTACACAGCCATCACTCGGTAGACACTAGCTTCTCATCACACAAACCGATGACTTGGTAGACACTATGAAGCTCAGTGACCACTATATTCTTGGTAAACACTGTTAGATTGCACATTATTTGCTTTTACTCGGTAGCAATTAGAATGCTCGGTATGAACTGCTTAACTATTGAATTCACTTGGTAACCACTGAATGCTTGATATAAACTGTATACTGAGTAATGAGCTCAGTAACCATACAAAATTGAATAAGTGTTGTCACTAATGACAAACATAACTTAATGCCAACAATCTCCCCCTTTGGCATTAGTGACAAAAACACTTATGAGCCAAGACTTATGTACACTGACATACTGATTTTTTATTTTTAAAATTGATCTTTGTAAAACTGTTGTATAAACATTTTTCACATATCTCCCCCATACATATGACATTATATATACATAGTCTTTCTCTTCCTTTTATTCTGTACATATATCAATTTACTTTCTCCCTTATTGTCTCCACAAGTCTCTTATCATTTCTTACTCCCCCTTTTTGAAAATAATGCCAAAGAGTTATGCAATATATTCAAATGGAGACATAAAAATGTGAGAGAAACTCATAGTGTACCTTGAGAATAAGAGATAATGTCTTATCCTAGTTCTCTTGCAAAATTTTGTAGATGGAGAGTGCCACTTGAACTTTTGTAGAAAGTTCAATCATATGATCTGCAATAGAAAAATTGTTATCCTGGACCAATGTCTTTGAATATTGAATATGTTGCAGCATTGAGTCCATAATTGGAAGGATCATGTTTTGTATATCTATCAATGTGGACTTGATCTTGGCTTCCTCTTTCAGCAATTCTACCTACATATCTAGCAAAAATCTCACTTGATGTGATGAGTTGAGCTTGAACTAGGGTCAAGTTGTAGCCTTTGAGCACTTGCCTTCATATCTACATCAATCTTATTCAATTTCTATTTTATCTCCTTGGTGTACTTGGTAATATCAAAAAGCTTAGCAAAAAGTAATGTCACATTGGTGAAAGAATGTTCAAATTACTCAAAATTGAAGATAGTTTCACCTAGTTTATAGCAATGTGCTCAAGCACCTTATTATCAAACCTTTTCTTTGCCTTCTCAATTAGCTTTTCTTGGCTAGATGTATCCTCATTGAACTTATTGATTGCTTCTTCCAGTTGTAACAAAATGTGTTTAGATGAATCCACATCAACACCTATAGCCTCTATTATTATATTCTTAGCATTCTCAATTATTGTAAATTCTCTATCTCTTTCAGCTCTTAGCTATTTCTACCTTGCCTTTTGTTCCAAAAGCTGACTAACCAGTCTCATTTCGTCAACTATAGCAGTATCCAAATCCAACTTGGGAATTACAATTTCCTTGTCTAGATCAATGTCTTCATCAATTTCCTTACTGGTAAGTAGAAGTTTTAGAGGAGTCCTTGGTTCTACTTCTAACCTTACTTCCTTGGACTTAGGGACAAAAACAATTGTACAGATAGCTAGACTTGCAATAAAAACTTGAATAGGACCAACTGAAGGAAAATTGAAAGAAGTGCTAACTGAATCCAAAATTGATGTGCTATCCAAAATTGAAGTAACAATAAGTGGAGCACAAATTGGATTACTTACAATAGAAGAACTAACTAGAAAAAAAATTGGTGCTAGCAAAGCTGTAGTAGTCAAAATTGTAGAACATGATGGTGAACTTACTATACATGCTGCTAATGATGTTGATAAAATTATGGAACTGGATGCTTCACATACTATTGATGTAGATGACTCAGGAGCTGATGAAGAGGGTTGTAGCTCAGTAGATGAAGTGGTAGACACCTCTATTAATGATACCTAGAGCTGAGAGGTAGCAAATAATGACTGAACAGATGATGCGTCTGTTGTAGTTGTGGTTGCATTTGCTGAATTTGTCTCCAACCCTGATGATGTAGCAGTCTTTGGTGGAGAATGAGGGCGGGAGGCTATGACTTGTGCTTCTGTTCTTAGTGGATCACTTTCTTCATCTCCTTGTCTTCCTCATCAGCTTCTTCCTCTTTCTCTTCATCATCATTCTTTAATGCTTGATAGTCCTCAACATCAAAAGTGACACATGGAGTATTATCTTCTTCATCATTGTCACTGTCATCATCATCATCCTTGATTTCTACTAGATCTTCACTGGGCTTGTGCAAATGATAGATGTTCTTCCACATGTTTGTTGCTTCTCTAACCACATGCTCAATGTCTTTGATCAAAATCAAACATGTATGGAATCTAATCACCATTTTACCTTCATTGTTTTTCATTGTTGCCTTAACTTCTACATCTGTAAGATTAGGTAGTAGCTTTCTCAAAGATTGTTCATATATATCTTTTACTGTCTATAAAACTGATTCCCACCTTGGTTGCAATCTTGCCAATAATTCATTTGAAATTTAAGGGGCAATCTGATCAAGGGAATATTTCCATTTTCTCATCTTATTGAGTACTAGCTTCTCAATTTGCATCTTCTCAGCATATGTTCTAGTTTCAAACTTTAGTGCCTTGAAGTTTTTGATGCTTGCTCCTTCTTCCATCTATTTAAACCTTTCTTGAAAGGTGAGTGTGGGCTTGTTGAACACAACTTCACTACCACCTTTCCTTTTAGATCTCCTTGTAAATATAGCTATGGAGGCTTTGGGTGGCTTGGTAATGATTAACCTGCCCTTCTTTTTCACTGGCTCTGCCTCCTTCTCAGATTCTTTCTCTTTTTCTTCTTTAGATTCTTCTTTATCCTCTCCTTTTCCCTCGGTAAGCATGAGAGGCCCACTTGCAGTTTTCAACTTGGCTACCTTCCTCCTGCCTTTGCTTATAGCTTGGGGTAGCTTGATTTCAAGCTTAGTTCTAGCTTTGGCTTCTTCATAAGTTCCAAAAATAGGTTTCTTTGGATTTGTTGGCTCATTCACTAGTGCTTCAATGATATCTTTGGTTTCATCAATGTTGACCTCATATGAAAGAGGTTTCACCCATTCAATTCTAGGCCCGACTGCCTAGATATATACTCTATCACAATCAACCATAAAACATACATCATCTTTATAGTCTTCAACTAGCTTGGGAGGAATCCGGAACCTATTGATCATTTTCTCCTTGAAAACTTCAAAGCAATTATCCATAATACTATCAAAGTTTTCACCCATTTCAGCAATAAAATCATTAATTTGATACAAAAATGGAGTATCTTTCCTCCATAATAATGAACCTTTTGATAGGAAAAAATTTTGAACATAAAAGAAAAGACATGTTAACAGAGAACCAAATTTAGGGCTTGTTCTTTGATGTCCTGATATTGTCCATGTTTTTGTTCAACTGTTTCAATAATAACTCTAACAGATCAAATTCCAAATTCTTCTTTACAACCTTATATGCCAAATCCATTGCCTCACATGGTACACTATTCAAATGACTAGAGCTATAAATCTTGTGAGCAATGACGTAAATACCAAACCTTAGTTCTACATCAAAAACTATGCTAATCTTTAGACTTCTACTATCCCACTTGGCTAGGGTTTTCTTTTGAAGCTCTTCCCAACCTAGGGTTTTGGTAGTTTTGGCCTTGCTTAGGATAGGGAGACCCATAATCTTGTGAATCATTTTCTTGGTGATCAACACAAGCTGTTCTAACCACAATTGGCCATTATGCACATGACTAAGAATATACCTAATCCACTTAATTTGAAAACTCCTTGGCAGATGCGGGATATGGGTTAACCCTTTGACTTCTAAATGCTTATGATCAGGTTTCAGAGAACCATCAACACACATTTCTCCTAGGGAACTATCCATCTTAGGGTTCCAATTTCTTACACAAAACACTTAAAATGAGTGTGAATATCATTAATGAGAAGTACCTTTGGAGGAATTTGTGATTGAGCTCCATTTGGGTCAAGTGACTCCACAACTGCTGGTACTATCTTAAAGTTTGGCGCTTTCCATTCCACACCTTTTACCAACATCTCAGATCCTCTTTTTGCCTTGTTGCTACTACTACTTCTGGATTCCATGGTTTCTTGGTAAATGAAAAAATATTTTTGAACAAATCTTCATTGTGAATTCACTTGTGATTGCTTGGATGCACTTGGAATCACTCTACTCTATGTATTCTGAAGTCACGGTGAAAAATGAAGTCAAATTCTGCCCTTTTTGATGAAAATTCTCCATTAATTCTTGGTACCATAATGATTTAGTGCGTGACAAATTTTCATCCACTCACTTGCTCAGTAGAATCTTGTGACTCGATGACTGAACAAAACTTTCATTACTCCCAACCTAGCTCGGTTAAGTCTATGACCAACCTTGCTTAGTATGATTTGATTTCATGTGATCCCTCTGTATATGAAATACTAATTTTGATCTTCTACTTTCTTTCTTTTGGAATTGCTTAAGATTTGACTTGAGGATATAGTTCCAGTTCTTCCCTTAAGAATCTAATTAGAAATGGTGGAGTCACCCACTTCTTGTGTGACATGGCCATCATTTGAACTAGTTTGCTCGGTAGATTTGGGAATCCATTGCTGTCTCATCTGCTTTCTGTTATTATCAGCTTTAGCTTTATTTTCATCTTCAACCTTTCCTATTTTCATGTAGTTCTTAGCTATATGACCAAGTTCAGTGCATGTATAACATCTTACTATTGTATCCTTCTTTCTCAAGTGACACCTTGCACAGTTTATGCCAATTTGTCCATATTCTCCACAATAGTGACATCTACACCAAGTATTGTAGTCCCAACCAAATATTGCCTTTACAAGTTTTTCAGCTAGATCGAATGGTTTAGATCTGCATTCAGATGCCTTGTGACCCTATTTCTTGCATTTGTGACATTTCCTTCAAACTTTGGTTTCTCCTTGCATTCATTAGCTTTATGACCATGCTAACTACAATTGTAACATTTTCCATTGAATTTTGTCTTTCCATTACTCTAGCATTTGTTTGATGTATGACCTAACTTACCACAATGATTGCAAGTAGGTCTTTGATTTCTTTGGGCACCTTGTTTGGAAGATTCACCTTCTTCTTTATATCCAATTCCTACTTTACCTTTTTGCCTATAGAGATTCTCCTCACTTGGTTGATTCAATTGATCCATGTCTTCTTGAGATTTCATTATCTTTTCATTGAGTTTATTTTTAGAAATTAGATCAGCTTTCAATCTTTCATTGGTTTGTCTTTCAATGATTAAATCATTCCTTAAATTTTCATTTTCGGATCTCAGACTCATGATTTCCTCATTTGCATTGGAGAGCTGATTGATAAGACTTTCTTACTGAAGGGATTGACTTTAAGTTACATTATTTCTTGTCTCCAAGTCTTCACTTGCCTTATTCCTTTGTTCCAATATTTCACACATTCTTATTGACTGAATTTATTGTTCTCTTTTCAATTTTCTTACCTCTTCTTGTAGAGAGCCATTCTTTTCTAGGAGTTCTTTGATTGCCTCATTTGCTTCATCTGAACTGCTTGAGGGGAAAAAATCTTGAATCTTTTCTTCAACATATTGGTAGTCATTCATTTTTTTTGCAAGTTCCTTCCTTCTTTTTAGGGATTGAGAAAGATGCTCTTTTGCTTCCTTGAGTTTAGCTATGGCCATCTCTAGATCTAGCTTTTCATTATCAATAGCTTTATCAAGTCTGAATATATCTATTTTCCTTGATCTTTTCTCAAGTTGTCAAGCTTTATCCTGAGAATCACAAAGCTCTGATACCAATTGTTGGAAATAATCAAGATTAGCTAAGTCACTGAGAGGGGAGGGGTGAATCAGTAACTTCAAATACTTTAAATTAATTCAACAAATAATCCTTTCACCATTCGTTCATCTAATCTACTGCATGCATGAGAAAATATAAACAATCATAACACATGAACACAAAATTTTGGTGACCTAGAAACCTTCCAAATAGAAAGTAAAATTGGGGTGGGGATGATACCCACAAAACTTCACTACTGTAGTATAAAGTTGGCCTATTAGGGCTTACATTGACCACATCTGATGATCTGTCCTATTAAGATCAATTTGGATGGCTAGATCCACCTTGTTAGAGGTTTTACAGACATACAATGAAGTATGCACTCTGTTAAGAGATTTAAAGAAAAACAATCAAGTCTACCCTATTAAAGGATTTAGAAAATTGATTCTCTTGTTAGGATGAAACAATAGATCTAACTTACAACTTGATTGCTAATTAGATCCTTGAAGTTTAGATCACCTCTTGTGATTTATATAACCTTAATGCTCCTTGTAGACCTTGTTGAATACCGTGCTTTGTTGTTGATTCACATTCACTCTTCTCAAAACATTACATATCCATTCCTTGATACACTCATACATATATTGCAAATGATACAATACATTACATATATACCATTCCAATATTTACAATTACAAGGTCGGCTAAAACACAAGTAAACAAAATGTTAATGAGTCAACCAAATAGTAGAAATTGGGGTTCTTTAAGCTAACTTGGTGAACTTCTAATACTCGGCATCCACTACATTACTCGACATTGTCATGCACTTGGTAGAAGTAGAAACTCGATCTATACTAATCACACAATGTTGCTTTGAACTTGGTAACCATTGGAGACTTGGTAGATATAGTGTCACTCAATAGATACTGAATCCTTTGTTTACCTTGCTTTCATTCGGTAAACACTACACAATCATCACTCATTAGACATTAGCTTCTCATCACACAAACTGATGACTCAATAGACACTATGAAGCTCGGTGACCACTATCTGCTCGATAAACACTACTAGACTGCACATTATCTACTTTCACTCGTAGCAATCAGAATGCTCGATATGAATAGCTTAACTACTAAACTCACTTGGTAACCACTAAATGGTCAGTATAAATTGTATACTGAGTGATGAGCTCGGTAACCATATAGAATTGAATAAGTGTTTTCACTAATGAAAAACGTAACTTAATGCCAACAAAAACTTCCTAAAGAATCTAGTTGATGAAACTAAAAGGAACATCAAACTGAAAGGTGCAAACTTTAGGCAATGTGTATACAAGGATAACCATTCATAAGATTTTTTAATTAATAAAAAATAAATAAAAACAAGTGTATTTTGGTTTATTTTATTTTTTAAAATTATTTAAAAAAATTTAGTGAACATGCAAAGTTTGACGAAGCAATAAAAAACACTTGCATAAATGTACATGGCAGCATCTACAATTTCATCCGCACCATGAGGAGAATGTTAACTTAAATTCTAGGAAATGACAAGTTTTATGGTAAATATTAGAAATTAAACAAGAGATTTAAAGGAACTCAACAATTTCTATATTGGATTTAATTATTGACTATGTCAAATTAAAAAAAATTTAATTTGTTTTTTGTTGTTTACTTTCTTTTCATATCATATTAAATGTCAGACAAAAATATATGTGGGCAACTATCTTATATAGAGCTCCACATTTTGTCACTATCAGTGTGCCCCTTGCTCCTTCAGGTGCAAGTGCTAGTTTATATCTAATTTTAAAAAGAATTAGATACATTTAAGTTATGATAGTGTTGAATATGTGACCTATAAATCTTCAATATATTAATTATATTATACACATGTTTACAAAGCATTAAAAAATAAAAAGATATCTATTAAGAAACCGAGTTTTATACAAAAATTAAAAAACTTAATCTTTTTTTATAATGATATAGATGGAAGGCACTAATAATTTTAAATACTATGTATCTATACTATCTACCTCCCCATTGTTAACTTATGGTTCATGTAAGAAAAATTGAAGGGCTAATTAGCATATTTAAACTTCCAAGAATTCCCTACACCATAATAGTCTATATTCATCTCCCTCAGTCATGGCCACAACAGTGGATTTCAGGCCACAAAGAAAATTATTGATTCAAATAGTTGTGAAGTGAAAAGCGAGCCCAATGGTAGATATCATTCAACCAATTAATTGGCTGCTCATTCAATTAATTTATTCATTGTTGTTCATTGTAGGTGGTGATGAGATATATCCTACAACAATTCATCTTTATTCGTCACACTTTTTTGATAGTAACAATAATTAGGAACATTAATTACATTGTTTTTAAATTAAAAAGTAGCCAGAAAAGGGAGTTGGCCCTTACAACAGTCAAATTGGTTAACAACCAATAGATGACCACCAATAAATTACCTCCTAATGCTTATAATCACAAGAACATCACTCAAAAAGATCATAATTAGAGTTTTAGTAGACATCAAACTACTATTGCCTGTACCATAACAACATAAACTATAAAAGTCTTTAAACAAAGGCACAAACACCTTAAAACTATCAGAGTTCTTGAACCAAAAAACTAAAAACATAGAAAAAAAAGAGGAATGAACCTAATTGGGCTTCTTCTCATCCTTCCCTTTAAGGAGGATGTTAGCCTAGTCCTTAGCCAGGAAGTCAAACAACATTCTAGAATCTTCATTGATCAAATATCCTTCCTGGTTATCCTTAAGCAAGTGCAAAGTAGTAGTCATGACATGTGTCACCTTGATTGTGAATTTGGCCAGAAGTCTCATTCTTTCCTCCAGGACATAAACTCTCTCCCATAGCTCTTTGTTAGCTAGTTTCTAAGCCTCCTCGAGTACCTCCTACTTTCCACACTGATTACCATCCACCAAACCCTTAGTGAGTTCCTACAAAACTGGGGGGTTAGAGATAACATTGTCTTTGGATAAAACCTTAGCAGATGAGGACATTGTTACAGGGAAGGTGCTCTTTCCACCATGTTAGGGAATTGGTTCTGCATGAGGTCCACACACCCTAGTGCAATGGAAGCTGAAACATGAGTCGTCTCTTTCCCACCTTTAGTCACACTTTCCAAGCCAAACATTAAGGAGTCTGAGACCTCCTCCTCCTCCTCCTCCATATTCCCCCCACCAAAGCTCACAGACATCCTTTTTAATCTTTTTTTAGGGTGGGCCACCTCCTCTGAATCATAATCCTCCTCCTATGAGGCCCCAAACCTCAACTTCCTTTTTGCATTGGATTTAGAAATTCTCCTAGACCTCCTCCTACCACCTCTCCCCTTCTCCTCAGAGTCCTCCAACACTTTCTCCTTGCCTTTCTTCTTCCTCTCTACAAGGGACCCACTAGGACAAGGCTTGGGGGTAGAGGCTCTAGGTCCAATAATTCTAAGTGAGATTTCATGGGGGTGGGGGTTAGGGAGAGCTATGATGTCAACCTCAATAATCTTGGGGGGTAATAGAACTAGGTGAAATTGATATAGGAGGAACATCAAACCCTGATGTAGAATAGTATAATTAACCCCCTTTCTCATTTTCTCCTTAACATCGTCAACTATATCAACCAAATTGTGTAGCAGAAAAAATGGAATAGAAATGTGATCATGGTGACAAAAACGGTTCATAAGAGGAAAATGATAATAGTAGCAAACACCATACCTCCCTTCAAGAGTTAAATACTTCATCAGCACTGAGAAAACTTCATTCGAAGGCTCCAAAAGCTTCTCCCTCATAAACCCTCCCCTATTAAAAATGGTTTCTTTGCCCTTCAGAAAAAAAATAATTTAGGCTCACCTCATCAACAACCCTAGTTACCTTTTGCCACTTCCTCCCCTTTATTTCGAGGCCCATAGCCAAAGAGATAATTTCCTTAGAAATATGGAATGAAATACCATTAATGGTAACCTTTCTATCCTCCCAAGAGTCAACAAATTATAGAGAATAACTTTTGTCATATTCGTTCAGTGCCTCCATGAATAGGATAAACCCTCCCTCTTTAAGCATTAACTACATTATTATCTTTTATTTATTTTTAGACATTTTTCAATTCTAAAAAAAAAATTTATACCAGGAAAACGGTCTTTGACCAATTAGAAAATTTGATTTCCATTCTAATAAATGAGTTAAAAAATGAATAGTTCCATACTTAAAAAATATAATACTTTTTACTCAATTTAAACAAGAGCTCTTGATGAGTTGGAGTCCCTACTTTTGGGAGGAGTGGGCTCTTATGTATATGCATTTTAGTGAATGGATTACAAAGTGTCTAGGAAAAAAATTACACAGAACAAGATCGAAGTTTCTTAAAAAAAATTAGTGCCAACTAGCATTGTTTTTTAAAAGTGATTGGTGCAATAGGCAAAATCAAAAGTATTTTTGAAGTATCAAGTAGAAAGAACTAAAGAAGAACACTGTGTATAGTGCAAGTAGAAAAACATGTCAGAAATCATTTCAAAGATAAGAAAAACCATATTTGTTATTTTCCATTTATCGAAAGTCATAAACAAGTTTGTAGCACTTAACTTTTTTAGGTATAGATGAAAGTAACAATTGATTGAACAAATGTATGGATTCTCATTTGACTAGATTGACTTCTACATACCAAAAGGTATAGAGTACTAATAAATAAATAGAAATTTGCATATTTTATAACTATTTTATTCACAAGAGAATAATATTTAAAAACTAAAAAGTTAAGATTTTTTTGAGTACGAAATATTTAAACAGTAAATAAATTGGTAAGACTAAATGAAATTTAAGATTTTGTTTGTCTTAGAATCCATTAAAAATGAAATAGTTGAATTTATTTTTAGGCTTCTACAAGTTTCAAGGAATAAATTGAGTGGAAGAATTTGACAAAAAGTAACCCTCATTTGATTGAAAAGAAACAACGACTAAACTCAAGCCTCTTTTGTTGTATGTTGGTTGATGAATACATTTTAACCAAAATTATTTTGTCTATTATAAATTTCAAACATAAATCTAACATAAATGTTTAATCATTGAAAAAGTTTGAGAAAATTGAGAAATGGATACTTTTCTAAAATAGTACAATAACAAGAGCTCTATTCAAGCTAGAGTCCATGCCTTTTGGGAAAGAGGAGAGTCAAGCACTTATTTTTCCAAAAATAAAATAAAATTTGCAAGTATGGTGCAAATTCAAATGGACTCAATTTTTTAAGTATGTAGAGTGAGTCTTTGTTAGTTTTGATATTGATGTAAAGTTAGAATTGTTTTGTATTTTTAAATTATAATATAATACAAAAACTTCAAATTTCAAAAAAAAATTAAAATAATTATATATATATATATGTACTCTTATAAAATTTGTTATGTTATGACATTTTCTTTTATAGAAGTTAAATAATATAATTACATAAAGTTTAATTTTATATGATAATTATATATTAAAATATTAAGTTTATTAAAATTAAGAAAATAAATTTTATTTTTTAAAAAACCTAATAAAATATTCTTAATAGCCATTCTAAATCTGAAAAAAGTGTGTGAAGTTAATAATATTTGAATTAAAGTTTAATTTAAAGAAATGTGTAAGGTGAAATGTAGATACAATTAACATTATTTTTAATTAAAGTTTTAATTTAAAAAAAATGTGAAGTGAAAGGTTGATATGCCTTGTAGGCAAAGCAACTAGTGCAACCAGGGGTTTTTATTGTGACCTATAACATTTGGGACAAAGTCTATATTTTAAGGGGTACATTTGCGGAGTGTATGGTAGATATTTAATATGCCCTCTCAAACATCTAACACTCTTTTTTTGGTTTGTTCGATTTTCAAAATTATAATTTTTGCCTACTTTTTTCATTTCAAAAAATAAGATTTATGCCCAAGAAATTGGCCTCGGGCCAATCAGTATTAAGAATAAAAATGTTTGCAAATGAATTAAAAAATACTATCTCCAAAACCTTATTCAAACATTATATTTCTACCTAGGAAAAATTAATGCCCATTGAGGTGGGGGGCTAATGGGAACATTAGTTCAACCTCAAAAAATAAATAGAGTTGACAAACATATGGGGACCTATAATTAAAATTTATTCTCGATCTTATCAATTATCTTCATCCTTTTTTAGAACTTTATATTGGTTTCATGGCTCAAATTCCAAATATAACCACACAATAATAATAAAAGTACTCACAAGATAGTATTGAGTAATTATTATTTTTCTCTTCAATCATTTTTTGAATAATTTTGGCCTTTAGCAAGTAAGGTAAGGGGTAAATTTGTTATGTATAAACTCATAGTCAAATTTGATCCAATCTTTAAGTGCCTACCCTAGCAAATGGTTAAAAAAAGATTGCCTTTTGGTGGAGGGCCCCTATGATTTAGATGTTAGCAATTCTATATTTTTCAAGATCCCAATTGAATAGAAATTGAAATATGCCATTTTTAGACTAGAGGGACTAATACTTAGTCAATTTTCAGAGGAGCCTTGAATTTTGTCTGGATGCTAACTAGGTTGTGAGTGTTTCCATTGTCATCTTTCAAAACCATTATAGTGAAAGTCCCGATGAGTGTAATGTTTCTTAGTCATTTTTTACCAGTGACTTCATTAGTGCCTCTATGGAAAATATGTCGGTGCTCCTTGTGGGGTAGGATTTAATGTTATTAATGCCCTATCTTTTTCATAGTGATGTTTTCTCCCTCATGTTACATGCATAATAAATACATCTGCTACGCTATCTTTCAAACATTTTTTCTCCATTTTTCTATCCCCAATAAATCAATTAATCCCTAAGAAATTATCCATAGACCAATAAGAAATTAACATTTATCATTTAAAAAATGTTTTTAAAATCCAACCTTTACAAAATCAAAATATGACATATTATGAGCAAAAATATTAAATATGACAGGATCTAACAAAAATATTAGTTCAAGGACTAATAAATAGGGCACTTGGAAGATGGCAAGTTTATTTATAAAAAAATGGAACAACTTCAAAATTATTCTAAACTCATCATTATTCTTAACAAAACAAGATGGTATAAAGTAGTTTCATTTATGAATTTACACTATGCCACCACTCTTTTTGTGTTTTAGATGAAAGGCCATATGTAGACCTATTTATTTATTGATATAGTTGGAACGAATGGTTACGCCGTGAAGCACCTATGAATAATTAAAAAATATATCATTGGACTTTCTATACCCCCTATTCCATCCTTAAAATCAAACTTACTAAGAACATGATGTCATTTATATATGTATACATAAGGATGGGCCACACTATATTTCCTAGAAGATATAGGCACACAAATCCAATGATCAGAGAAAACTATATAGAGATGTTCCCTTAAGAAATTTTTTTGAAAGAAAGGAAAAGAACTAGAAAATATACAAACAAATCATCCATTGATAATCTAATGAAAAACCTAAAGAAAAACCAATGCATGATATCCCATCTCCCGATCCATGTAGAAGAGGATATTAATACTAAATCAATGTGTTACCATGAAAACCTACAAGAACCAATCTGCCCATTTAGAAATCTATGTTGAGACCTTCTATTGAAAATTCAATACCATTGATCTATTAAGGAAGAATGAAAGAGATGAAAAAAAACCTCCTTGCACCCACACCTCTCACACTAGGAATGCTGCTTTTGTCATTTGCACTACCAAAACTAGACTGCAACAAAAATGTACAAAGCAATCCTAAGGAGGGCCAACTTCAATTTGCACCTCTCTTAGTAGACATGACCCTACCAACTATGGGAATGAATAAGCTAATTCTCTCTTGCATTCATAGCAATCACATGTCTACCTTGTACCTTGGCTTCATGTTGTTGCATGCTTCTTCTACAAATCCACTTCTGATGCCAATTTAGATGGAACAAAGGAACATCTGAGCATGTCTCTAATCTTTTTTGCATTCATCTCCACCCTACCATGCTCATAGTCTGATCCCAAATTCACTAACCAATCTACAAGGCTATTGGTTTCTCAAAAATAATGAATCACATAAAATTCTTGAAATCTTGGGAGAAGCCTCCAAACTTCTCCTAGAACATATTGGAGATTCAAATCAGCTAGCCTTAGGTGTGATAAGGTTGAAGTGACTATTTGAGAGTCACTTTCTATATGTATGTGAGAAATACCAATCTTTAAGGGCAAGTTGGCCCTATCAACCTTAGCCTAGTTATTCATATCATCCTCATTTTTTCCATAAAGAACCTTAATAGCACATTGCCAGAATCTCTGATAACACATCCTACCTCTAATTCTCCTAGATTACCCTTAGAAGGACCATCAAAATTAAACTTAAACATCTCCCCTCTTGGAGAAATCCACTTGATACCTTTCCTCTACTCTGTAGTAGAAACTTCACCAACTAGAACCCCTTTAAACGAGATAGTCACCGACTTCCATTTCATTAAAATTGAATTATCCACTATTGAGAATAAATAAAAGAGGTTCTTACTCCTTCTAGCATATGCGTTGAATTATCCTTGAAATGTTGCTCTTGCTAATTGAATTGAATATGTGAACCTATTTAGTAAAGGGGAGTGCTTAAGACCTAACTCCAAAAAAATTATTATCTTAACACAATTCCAGGAATGTTGAAATGGATTTAATTTCAATGGGGAAGAAGTATATTTTGTAGGCTAAGAAGTCATAAATTGTTGCAACCAATAGTTTGACTACTTGCAATGATCCAACAACACAAAAAACACATTGTATCCTCCAAGTACACCATTATGGTGCAGTCTAAAATGATTATATATTTAGATGATTCTAGGAAATGGTAGGCTAAAGAACAAATTTTCTTAACATGGTTTTAACTAGATTCTAGTTTCATATATGATTATAGCATACTCACATGACTTGGTGTTGAAAATGACTCAAGAGAGAGTAGAGTCAGAAGATTCAAAACTTTCCAAAACTTAGAGAAACAATTAGAAACAATTACACAAAGCTATCAAGATTTAACACAACTTATTGGTTTATCTATTATGGCATCTTTAGGAAAACCATCCAAAAACCACATACAAGCTCACCTTAATGTTGGAAATATGAGGTAGGCAAGGTTATTGAGAGGGGAGGGGTAAATTATGAACCAATAAAACTTTATCTTACTTCACCAGTTAATTCTTATAATAATATTATGATCTAATTGTATGCATGAAAGAATAAAAGCAAATAAAAATTCATAACATTTTGACACAAGATATGGTGACCCAAAAACCTTCCAATTAGAAAGTAAAACCAGTGTGGTGATGATACCCACAAGCTTTAGTATTGCAGTATAAAGTTAACTTGTTAAGGCTTACAATTGACCACTTCTGGTGATATGCCCTGTTAGGAGCAATAAGGACTATGAGGTCTACCTTGTAAAAGGATTTACAAACATACAGTGAAGTATGCACTTGATTAAGAGATTTGGAAATGATTATTAAGTCTACCCTATTAAAGCATTTGACTGATGCATCTATTAGGATGAACCAATGGCTGATCTTTGATTTGCAACTCTGATTTGCTGGTTGATATTACTTGTGTTACAATGATCACCTGATTGTGATAGATAATTCTTTGTTGTCCCTTATACTGCTTTTAGCCTCCTTCAATTTGCACTCCTCATCATATACTCTTCACATATATATTTGGATATGATACAGTGCATTACATATATATCAATCCAAATCACAACTTATGGGAGTCAGCTACAATACCAATTTCATCATAATCCACAAAGTTAGCTCAACTACTATAACTCGAGTTCTGAAGACAAAATCAATGAAGTTTTCATACATAGAAAACACTATTAATGCTCGACAATCTTTGGCACTTGGTTGAACTTTAACTTGGTCCATACTAATCACTTTCAAGTAGCTTGAACTCGGTCAACATTGTGTGACTCGGTCAACTCTGAGTAACTTGGTAGCAACTGGAACACTAGTGATGCAGGGGCATTTGAGGGTCAAGACTGTTGACTCAGATGTGGGTTTTGGTCGATATTTACTTCCAAGGGTCATAACTTTTGACTCGGATGTGGGTTGTGGCTAAAATTTTATAGGTAGTTGCAGAAGAAGGAGTTATTTGGATTGTGGATAAGCTCAGCTCAATAGGTGGCTATTTTGACATTTTTTTGAGAGCCTAAAAACTCATCTTGACCTCCAAAATTGGCTTTTAGTATTTTTTCCAATTTTTTTAGAATTTTGTTTTTGTAATAAATCTGAAATCGTATCTGTGATTTTGTTGATTAGTTGGCAATTTGTCTTGCCTTAGTTGGGGGCTTTTCCTAGGAAAAATCAGGATTCATAGGATGAGTTTTAAAAATTATGAAAAATGGAAATTTTTATTTTTCTTGAAAATTTACCAAATATGGTAATTTTTAGATTTTTAATAAGTAGGTGTTTGTTTTCATTGTAGTGGTAGAGTAGAGTTGCAAAATTTTTAATGAAGAGTTATAGCATTCTAAAACATTTTTTTGTGTCAAATTTTGTTTTATTCTTTAATATTGGGGTTACATCAACTAGGTTGACAATGCATGACTCAGTCAATACTAGATCCACTTCATTAACCCTAAAAGCTTGGTAGATACTGTTGGACTAGGTTAACACTGCAGAGCTTGGTTAACACTATGATCTTCTTCACTTCCACTCACTAGCTTGGTAGCCTCTACTATGCTTGATTTGCACTAAACTTTGTCTTTGAATCTCAGTAAACACTGTGTAACTTGGTAGACACTGCAAATTGACTACTTAGTTCAGGAAAAAATGGACCACTTAGTTAAAACTACAAACTAGATGATAAGCTCGGTAGTGACTATAGAGCTCGATAGCAATGTAAACAATTGACTAAGTGTTGAGTTATTGATAGAAAAATTGACCTTAATGTCAACAATCTCCCTCTTTGGCATTAATGACAAAAACACTTATCAAAATAAAAATCTGATCAGTCAAAGCTTCAGGTCAAAACTTCCTTTGCCATTATTTTGTGTCTTTAACTTAGTTTTGATTTTCATCTATAGTAGCTCGGTAACATACTCTATTCTTTTGATTTTTCAAAATTGCTTTTGTACAGTATTTTCTACTTATATTCATACTACACTATACTGCTCCCCCATACATATATCTCCCTTATGTACATACAATTATACTATACTTCTCCTTTCTTATACATATATACTTCTCCTCCTTTTTGACATAAATGCTAAAGGTGTATAATACCTATATGTTAATACCAAAATGTGACAAGAATTCAAAAATGTACCTTTAGATTAAGTACCATTGTCTTTTCCCAATTTTCTTGTAGCACCTTGCTCACATGTAATGCAATTTGAACTTCTACTGATAATTTCATCATGTGATCATCTAGTGAGAAGTTGTTATCATGGATGAGTGTCTTTGCATGTGCAATATGTTTCTATAATGCATCCATGTTTGGTAGAATCATGACTTGGATTTTTGCAAGTGTGGCCCTGATCCTGGCTTCTTCCTTCAATAATTTTTCCTGCAAGTTTGTTAGATAACTGATCTTTGAATAATGTGTAGAACTATGGCCTGGGTCAAGTGACAATTGGTGTGCACTTACCTTCGTATCTTCATCTATCTTGGATAATTTCTCCTTGATATTCTTGGTAAAGATAGATGTGTCACTTGACAAATAATGATACAACAATGTTAACAAATGTTTCTAGTGTACCAAGAATAATAGCTAACTCTACTTGGTCTATTGTAATCATTTGTACAACTTGTTCTAACACTCTATTTTCAAACTTCCTTTCTACTCCCTGAGGTAGTTTTTCTTTTCATTCAATTCTTTATTGAATTTTTAGACAATATCTACTAATTGATCCAAAATAGGTTGTGTGCCATCAACCTCAATACTCATAACATCAACAAATATGTTCTTTATGCCTTCAAAGATTTGATTCTATTTCTTTTTTTTCTTCTTTGAGCTTTTGTTGCTTAGCTCTTTGCTACAATAATTCACCCATGGTGTTCATTTGATCAGGAGTGGGAGAAGAGATATCCAAATTTATAATAACTATATCCTCATCAATATCAATTGTTTCTACTTCTTTTCCTTTTTCCTTCACAATGGTGGAAACAATTTGCTTCCCCCTATCTAGGACTTTAGTACTCATATGAGACTCTTTCTCAACTGTCATTGTACTTTCTATATATATACATGGAATAGAACTAATAGTTGAAAATTATGGAGTAGCAACAAAGTTGAAATGGTACTAACAACATGAATGCCTTGTTGCTTCTTGGTTAGGCTTGATGATGGAGGACCTTGCTGCTCGACTGATGAAGTGTTGGGCACTTCTATCATTGTGACTTTTAGTTGAATAGATTTAGAGCTTGGTTGGGTTCTTGGCGTAGCAGTTGTAATCACAACCAACTCAATAGAAGCTATCTTTAAGCTAGATTGCACTAAGGTTGTGCTCGAAGAGTGAGAAAATAAGGCCATGTCTGCTGCTGCAACTTTCTTTGCATTAGTCTCCTTAATACCTTATATCTCTGGAAGAATTCCTCTACTAGCTTCATGTTCTTCCTTCTTATCATCTACATTGACATCATCAAGTTCATCATCTTTTATTTCTATGTCTTCTTCCTCATCTTCTTCATCTTTGTCTTCAACATGGACAGTAAAGTCACTAGGTTGATGTAAGTGATAGATGTTTTTCCATGTTGTTGTAGTTGCCTTCACTACATATTATGTGTCTTTTAACAATATCATACATGTGTTCATCTTGAGAGTGAAATTCTTCTCATTTTTTTGTCAATGATTCTTTCATCTCCTTATTACTATGATTTGACATTAATTGCCTCAAGGTTTGTTCAAAGATATGCATGACAGTATTTTATGCAATTTTCCATCTTGGCTTTATTACCTACATAAGTTCATTAGGTATCTTCTATACAAGCTCATCTAGATAGTACTTCCATTTCCTTAGCTTTGTCATAACAACATCTTTCATTTTCCTTTTCTCATCCTTATTCCTTGTCTCATACTTGAGGAATTTAAAGTTTTCCATGCCATATCCTTCCTCCATTTTGTTTAATCTTTGCTGAAATGTAGATGTAGATCTGTTGAGGATTATCTACTCAGCTTCATCTTCACCTAACTTCAATTTCTTTCTTGACTTGGCTTCCCTTTTTGTGAATACAATAGGGGATGACTTGGTAGGTCTAGTTATGATTTCTTCCTAAGAGACTCTTCTTCTTCATATTTTTTTTCTTCTTCTTCATCCTCTGCATCATCTTCTTCAATCTCATCACCTTTTCCCTTGATAAGAATTAGAGGGGAACCTACTTTCTTAGTGCCTTTCAATATCTTTTCTACTCTTTTTCTTCGTTTATTGATTGCTTGAGGTAACTTAATCTCAAGCTCTATTTTTTCCTTAGCTTCATCATAGGTGCCAAAGTATGTAGCTTTAGGATCTAGAAGCTCATTTAGAAGAGCCTATATGACATCCCTGATGTCATCAATGTTAACGTCATGCTCTAGAGGCTTAACCCATGCCACTCTAGGTCTGACTGCTTGAATGTACACTTTGTCACAGTCCACCATGAAACATATATCATCCATGTAGTCCTCTACAAGCTTCTTAGGAATCTTGAATTTATTATTCATCTTTTCTTTGAATGTTTCAAAGTAGTTATCCATGATAGTTTCAAAATTTTGACCCATTTCTACTATATACTCATTAATTTGATACAAAACAAGAACATATTTCCTCCAAACTATTGTATCTTTGGAAGGGAAGAATTTATGAACAAAGAAAAATAAACATGTAAGAAGGGATCTAAACTTACATGGATTATTCTTTGATCCTCTAATGCTTTCCATATTCTTGTTGAGTTGGTTCAATAGTAACTCTGCAAGGTTGAAGGATAGGTTGTTCTTCACAACCTTGTAAGTGAGATTGACAACTTCACATGATACACTATTTAATCTACTTGAACTATAAATTTCTTATGTGCAATGATGTGAATGCTGAAATTTAGTTTCATGTCAATTACACTACTAATCTTCATTCCTCTTATGTCCCACTTGGCAAGAGTTCTTTTTTCCAGTTCTACCTGACCTAGGGTTTTTGTTGTATTTTCTTTATTAAGCATTGGGAACCCAGTGATTCTATGAATCATTTTCTTTGTTATCTAAATAGATTTCTCCAACCATAATTGTCCACTATGTACATGACTCATAATATATCTCATCCATTTGACCTAGAATTCTCTTGGCATACATGATATGTGTGTCAAGCCCTTGGTTTCCAATTGTCGATGTTCAGGTTTTAATGCACCATCCACACATAATTCCCTAAATACTTCATTCATTTCTAGGGTTCTAAGTTCTTGGATTGAGAAATGATAAAAAAAAATAGATGTCATGCACGAGTAATACCTTAGGCAGTATTTGCGATTGTGCACCAGCTGGGTCAAGCGCTTCAACAATTGCCAAACTCAACTTGAAGTTTGGTACCTTGCAATTGACTCCTTGAACCAACATTTTAGACCCTTTCTTATTTTTGCTGCTAGAAGATGCCATTTTTTGATAGGTTTTTACTGAAAAACTTTGAAAAAATTCAACAACAAGTACTCAAATTGCTTGAGGGCTCTAAATTCTCCCTTCTCAACTAGCTCTAGAAATTCACTGTGAAATAATGCATTTGTTTTTCAATCACCATTAATCCTTAGTACATATACTCGCTTGGTGATAGACTATCCTCCACTTGGTTTGGCTTTTAATAATTGAGATATATTCACAACTCATTAGAGACTATCAACTTGAGTTTGCAACAATATGTAACCTGTCCTTTCTTGGTAAGGTCTTGCGACCCAACTTTTCTTGGTAAGGTCTTGTGACTCGACCTTGCTCGGTAAGGTCTCCTACTTTCAATTATGCTCGGTGACCATGTGCATCTTGAATACTGATTGGATCATTCTTCTTGCTAGCTAGAATTGGTGTTAGATTTCTCCTTCCAAATCACAACTCTAGTGATCTCCATAGGGAACTATGTTGAAGTGTTTGGACCACCCAATTCATTGACTTGGGTGTCATTCACTTCATGATCTTGGTTTGAATTCTTTGGAGATTTTAGAATCTATTTTTTCCTCATTTGTTTTATGATATTGTTAACTTTAGCTTTCCTTTCATCTTCAATTATACCAATGTTCATATAGTTCTTAGAAAGATGTCCAAGTTTTGTACAAATAAAACATCTTTTTGTAGTGTCTCTTTTCCTCATATGATGTTTTACATAGTTTTCTCTAATGTACCCAAATTCACCATAGTAGTGACATCTACACCATGTATTGTAATCTCATCCAAATAATTCTTCCACAATTTGTTTTGCTAGGTTGCACTGCTTGGTTTTGCGATCTAAAGATTTGTGTCCTTGTTTCTTGCAATTGTGGCATTTACCTTCAAACTTAGATTTCTCTTTACATTCACTTGTTCTATGACCATGCTTATTAAAAATGTAACACTTTCCATTGAATTTTACTATACCATTACTCCAACATTTTTTTGATGTATGACCTATCTTACCACAATGACTACAAGTAGGTCTTTGATTCTTTTGAGTTCCTTGCTAAGATGATTCACCTTCTTTTATGTATCCTATTCCAGCTTTTCCTTTGTGTCTATACTAACTTTTTTCATCCAATTAATTCATGCTTTCTTAAGATTTCATCATTCTTTCATGGGTGTTTTTAGTGTTGAGATTATTCTATAGTCTCTCATTCTTTGATCTTAGATTCATAAGTTCTTCATTTACATTGGTGAGCTGATCAACAAAGTCTGCTTGTTGAAAGGATAGTTGTTGGATTTCATTGTTCTTTTCTTCTATCTCTTCTTTGGATTTTTCATTTTCTTCCATGAATTCACATAATCTAACTGATTGAATTTCTTGTTCTCTTTTTAGTTTTCTGATTTCTTCTTGAAGATTGGAATTCTTTTCTAATAGTTCTTTGATTGCTTCATTAGCTTCATCTAAATTTCTTTCAAGATATATATTTTCAATTCTTTCTTCAGTGTAGATATTACCATTCATTTGTACTACAAGATCTTTCCTTCCTTTCAGTGATTGAGAGAGTTGCTCCTTTGCTTTCTTTAGTTGCCCAATGGCCAATTCAAGATCTAACTTTTCATTGTCAATGGCCTTATCTAGTCTATATACCTCCATTGCCTCTGATCTTTTCTCAAGTTGTTAGACTTATGAAATGACAACCTGAATAGCTTTGATACCAATTTTTGGAAATATGAGGTAGGAAAGGTTAGTGAGAGGGGAGGGGTGAATCGGGAACTAATAAAAGTTTATCTTAATTTACAATTAATCCTTCATATAATATTCTGATATAATTGTATGTATGAAATAATGAAAGTATATAAACATTCATAACACTTTGACACAAGGTATGGTGACCCATAAACCTTCCAATTAGAAAGTAAAAATGGGGTGGGGATGATACCCACAAGCTTTAGTACTATAGTATATAGTTAACCTGTTAAGGCTTACAATTGATCACTTCTAGTGATCTTCCCTGTTAGGAGCAATAAGGACTATAAGGTCCACCTTGTAAAAGGATTTTAAAACATACAACGAAGTATGCACTAAGTTAAGAGATTTAGCAAAGACTAAATTAAGTCTACTCTATTAAAGGATTTGAATGAGGCACCTATTAGGATGAATCGGTGCCTGATCTCTAATCTACAACTCTAATTCCTTGTGTTAAAATGATCACCTAACTGTGATAGATAATACTTTTTTGTTCCTTATATTGCTTGTAGCCTTCTTCAATTTGCTCTCTTTCTCATCATATACTCTTCACATATATATTTGGATATGATACAATGCATTACATATATATCAATCCAAATCACAACTTACTGGAGTCAACTAGAATACCAATTTCATCATAATCCACAAAGTTGGCCCAACTAATGTAACTCGAGTTCTGAAGATAAACTCAGTGAATTTTTGATATACGAAAAATAATGTCAATGCTCAAAAATCTTTGGAACTCGATTGAACTTGAAGCTCGATCCATACTAATCACTTTCAAGTAGCTTGAACTTGGTTAGCACTGTATGACTTGGTGAAATTTGAGTAACTTGGTAGCAATTGGATCACTAAGTTGACATTGCATGACTCGGTCAACACTAGATCCACTTCATTAACCCTCAAAGCTAAGTAGATACTATTGGACTGGGTTAACATTGTACAGCTCAATTGACACTATGATCTTCTTCACTTCCATTGACTAGCTTGGTTTGCACTTAGTTTTGTCTCTAAAGCTCGGTAAATGTTGTGTAGCTTGGCAGACACTAAAAACTGACTACTTAACTCGAGAACAATTGAATCACTTAGTTAACACTACAAACTAAATTGTAAGATTGGTAGAAATTGTAGAGCTTGGTAGCATTGTAACCAATTGATTAAGTGTTGAGCCACTGATGGACAAATTGACCTTTATGTCAACACTTAAGTACCATCATTATTTCTTGTAGTGGTGTGGTAGACTTGAAATGTGTAAAGCTATACACTGTACCTATCAAGATTTGAATAAAGGACAACTAAATGACCATTCAAGTTTCTTATGAATTTCATAACTAATTGTAATGTCAATTTATACAATTTTAATCTATAACTTCTCAAGAATAAAGCAGGAGCTTTCACTAGGATACCCAATTTGCTTGTAATTAGAAATGTGATTTTTATCTTATTACAATTACAATTGTATTTGTTTTTATTGAAGAGGTCTATAGGGAAGATGGGGCACATTCTGATTAGAATAAAAGTTATGGATTTATCATCCTAACCAATGTGGTCTTATGGTAAGATGGGAATCTTGAACACAACTATGAACTAAGTTCAAGATATAGAAATGGAGTTAACCTAATAAGAACTATGTAATAGAGTAGAGATGGAAAACAATATCAACATTAGTGGGAGCCCTATATATAGAAAAATGGTATTGGAGTGAGCAACAAGATTTTGGTAGAACCGTAGTTGAGACAAAGGAAAAGGTAACCCATAACCCTAGTAGACATATGGTGAGATTATGGTGTACTAATCATAGAGTACATTCCCCTCCACCCCATGTTTACCAATCTTATGAAAGTGATCCAAGCTTAATCTATGTCAACAATTATTTTGTAATTGGTGGCAGAAATATATCAAAACAAAGTTGGGTTAAGAACTAATATGTGAATGGGAACTTAAATAAATCAAATTTTAAGTAGAAAATACACTTTCTCTTGATGCAAAATGTGGTCTTTATTGGTTTATAATCAAACTAATTAGTAAGATGTGGAAGCTTAAACCTCTCCTCAAAATCCCTCTAAAACTACTCTATGTTAAAATCACGACTGCTAACAACACTCTTCCATGTTGATAAGGCTGCCACATTAAGTGTACCTTTCCCAACAATACATACATGAAGCTTATTAGATTGTAGAGATCAAAATTTCTTTTGGCTAGAAAAGAGATAGGGACTTATCAGAGCTAGTTCCACCATCTTATCGGTAGAAAATGCTAAGAAGAGATGCCAACATATAAACATAACCAATACACATTTGATTAAAAGACTGTAATTTATTAATAACCTGACAGTCATTATACAAGCCTATAGTATACACATAACTCGATAGATATGGGCACAAACCTGTAATACATATAAATAAAAACTAATTGCAATACTACATCATTCTTAGATCTTAAACTAATCATTAAAATACTGAGTATACTCACCCTATGCAAAATTTGCAATAGAAGATGTTGAGAATGTTGCAGCTATCTAGAAAATATTGAACTTTTGTGTTTACTTCAACAAATCAATAGTATTATTGAATTTATTCCCCAAAATTTTTTGAAGTTGGAACAATTATTAGAAAGTCGATGCTTCTAAAGGCTTAAATTGTGGGTAATTGTGGGAAAGAGGCATTAAATACATGGGCATTTGCATAACCAAAAATGCCTTATGAGGATCCCATACTTGGTTGCTAAACAATCATTTCTTATAATTGGGTTTTTCTTTCTCACTTTCTAAATAGGATTACAACAAGAAAACTACATATTACATTGAATAAGACAAATAATGTTTCTATGCCATTTCCATATTTGAATTTGTTAACTAATTATGTGTCTTTAAATTTACATATAATACACACAAGCTTATGAGAACAACATTACTTGGTAAAAGCTTCATTTGGAAAGTATGCTACAATATCTATATTGATAACACTTGCATCTTAAGGAGAAAGGGGTACATGCAGATAGTGGAAAAAGGTAGGAGTAAAAAAAAATGACAGGCAACAAAGCTTGTTAAAATAAAATCATAATGTAAACAAATAAAAACAACTGTAAATCTAATTATCGCTCTAGCTTAATGGGTTGTCTTATAGCATTAAAATCAAATGGCATGCAAAGGTTTGAGGAAGAACAGAGAGACAAAAGTAAAAACAAGTAGTTTTATATAAGCTCATTGGTGTTGAATAATAGCCACAATGAAAGCTTCATATCCAACTCTATGCAAGACAATCTATAGAATCAACCTCCTCTTGTGCACATTCTTCATCTTCATTCTTTAAATCCTAAATAGTTGCCTTATGTTGATTTAAGTTATATGTAATTATCTAATTTTTATTAATGAAAGCTTATTTCAACATAAAATAACTTGAATTTACCTTTGACAAACTGAACGTTGTTGAAAAAGTTGAGGATACCTCAAAAATGTGTATAACAAGTAGAGTTATTTGTCACTTGTTCTCCTTTGTTGGAGTCAATGGCTACCTCACTCATAGTTAACACAAGACTTTCCATGGCTGCCTTCAATTTTTTAACAAATTCACTGACCTTGATTTTCAAACGCGTAAAAGACTCGACCTAAATTATCCTACATTGATCTTTATTACACATAAATCCAACCTAATGAGAGAGGCTTTTATGTAAAAAGAGAGCATAGGTTTATTTAAGTTGAATAATATTCCACTGCTATGGGCATAGTAATAATTCTTGTTTGGTGAGGGGTTTTGATATTAGGCAACTATGGATCCAAATAATGGCTCAACAAGTGTATCTTAGGACTACAACAAATATTGTGACAATTTTTACAATGAGAGCTCTGGGTATCTCTACAAATGGCTGGTAAATGCCAAAATTTTTCCCTCTATAGAGCTCAATAGTTTTACATGTCCCTTGACACAATTGGAAACCTTTTCAAATGAGCCCCACCATAATTTCCTCTGCAAACTTAGTTGAGCCTTCTTTCGATACAATAATAAACAAGGCTTGAGTAAAAATCTTAAATCCATACTTTTGTGTTTCATCACTCTCCAATGCTTTTGGGGCTAAGCTGAGGTTTTTCTAGAATAAGAGCAGATTTCTTAGATATCACATCACTTAGATATCACATCAATTTGTAAATCTAATTTTATTCTCAGATTTTGTAAATCTAATTCAATCATAAGATCAGAATAGAAAATGCCCAAATGATTGAAAACTGTGATCCACCTCCAAAAAATAACTAGTTGTTTCAAATTGTTAGATGGGTTTGAAGTGAAATGTCCACCTATAATAGCCTATTAGCTAATTAGGAATACAAATAGTTTTAGATGTTTATCTAAAGCTTTTTATATTTACTAAAACATAATGCATATCACCTAAGAGTTAACAAACCTTTCAAGAATATAAGCAACTAGAATATAAATACAAGATGGACATATATGATTTTTTAATATTTAGCTTAATCATATATAATAATTAAATTATTTTATTTTAAGAGTAAAAAATTGAATTAACAACTTTTCAATTTTTTATAAGTTCTTTAATTCTAAAGTAAAATCTAAGAGTTTCAAAAAGCTAATAGTTCTCATAATTTGTCATATTATTTACAAATATTAGAATTATATATTTAGTTTACATAGCTATATTTAATAGTATATTTTATTATATATATTTTTATACTTACAAATTATTCAATGTAAATATTATATATTATTATTTAAACTAGTGTAAGACAAATGAACTCTTTTTTTTTGGAAAATATCACACATAAACTTTGCAAGACAATTTCCTTCCTAACACATAGTAATAACTATAACCTCCACTATGATCCAAAAAGGTAGGGACTCCAGCTCTTAAGGAGCTCTTGTTAGCAATTGCTTTTAGGCAAATACTTTTGAGAATTGTTTCACAGTTAATAAACTAGTAATGTGCGATGTCCTTGGCTAAATAGCCCCAAAAATGCACTTGATCTAATAGGTTTTTTAATTTGTAAATTAATTAATAAATTAATAAATTAAAAAACCTTTCAGGTCAGGTACATTTTTTCTATTGCATAGATGTCGTCGTGTGCCACAGTGTTGATAGAGGTTTGGAAATGTGAAATTTAAAGGATAAAATACTTTCAAATGCCTAATATACATAGTTTAGTTATATTTCATAAATGATTAGTGTATATTGTTTCTATACATTTTATTATTATTGTTATAATGTTTCTATTTCAACTAATTATTTTTTGAAAATTTTATTAGTTCATATATAAATAACATGTTTAATAATCCCTCAATCTAAATAAAATATTTATATAGTAAAATAAAATTAAAATTAAGTTATAATAGAAACTAACGTGTTTTAAAAGGGCTTGAGATATATAATTTCTATGAATTCAACTTATTATAACTATATGTTTAGTTTTCAAGAATAGAACATTCAAATATAATTCTTCCTCAAGGTTACCTACTAGTATAGATATCTTAAATAAATATATCTAAAGAAATGTTGATAGATATCCACTATAAAATATTTAAAATATAATTTACTACACCCAAAACTATTTATATTTTCTTTTTTTTCTTCCATTTGTTTTATTTTTTTCACTGACTTAATCTTTTTATTTTAATTTTTTTCAAAATGATGATTTATATCTCCAAAGATTATAATTTTAACAAATTTTTTATTTGGTGGGCATTAAATTATTTTTAATAATATAATAAAATTTAAAATTATGACGTGTAGATGGTTGTCAAACTTAATCTAGAAAGATAAAAGTTAACATTAACACACTCACACCACCCCACTCCACCCTTTCTGCTATTGTAGAATGCCTATCGACATTGACTAATTTTATCCACCTTAACATTGTATAAAAGACTTACCAACTATAGGCTTTTATTTGAAGCATTATGATTGAATAATAGAACTATTTAACAAGTTGCTCACTAAGTTTTTAATTGACATTTTGAATTTAAGGTTGTAAGGTGTTAAAATCTCAACATTATGATTTCATAAGATGCTAATGGTGACAAATGCAAATCTTCCAATTTTTTTGAAATCTTTCAATTAAGTATTTAAGTAGGATTTTTTAATGTAAAAATTGATAAATAATTTAATTTTAAGTAATATTATTTATAAATATTTTCATTTTTAGTTTATTTATCTTTATGTAGGTTAATATTTAAGTAAGAAAGTTGATTCATTTATATTTATGTTATATCAAGTAAACTACTATATCTTTGTATATCAAAACTTCAAGTTTTTGACACATGTAGTAGATATCAAGAAAAATATAATCCTTGAGTACTTCTATCTACAGAATTTATTTCCATGTGAAGTTTACAAATCAACACCTTGAAATCTCACTACCTTAATCTAGTTTATTTTTTCACATTGATTTTACATAATCAAAATTTAAAAATAATTCAATTTAGACTTTGTACTTGACAATTCCAACACATTCTAGAATTAAAAGTTATAAATAACAATTAAAAAAATTATAATCAAAATAGTGAAAAAACTATAACTAAGAACTTTTACTTTAATATTTTTAATACACAATTATTTATGTTTCTATTATTCAATCTTTTTCATAACTCTTAAATTCTTTTCTTTTACTATAATAGTTTTATATAATTAAAATAAATAAATGACTTATAAGATTCAAAATGTAACCAATCAAATAAAGTGTTTCAAAATGTAACCAATCAAATAAAGTGTTTCAAAAAGTTTTCATGAGTTCAACAAAATTTTATTGGAAATTAAATTAGTTCTCATTCTTATTTGAAAAGTGAAAGTTCACAACACCACTATTATGTAAAAAACAATATTGCTACACATCATACATTTGAATAATTAAAATCACATTAATCCCTAAAATTTCTTTGTACTATCTATTTAAAATATAATAAGTAATCATTAAGTTTCAAAAAGCTTTCACGAGTCTTGCCTAATATAAAGAAATAAAGAAAATTAAGATGAGAAATATAATTAGGTGGAGATGGTAATCAAAAAAACCAATTGTTGTTATTTTTAAAATTATCTTTATGTTATCTCTTTTTATTAAATAAAGTATTAATAACTTACATTGCCTTATTATTTCAAAATAAATTGCAAGGAATTTGCTACAATGAGTAAGTGATGATGGTAAGAGAATGCAATCCTAGAAAGAGTTCATCTTGTGAAATAATGGATAGTAATATGTTTGGAGTTTTGAGAGAGAAAATTTTTACATTTTGAGTGCATGTAAAGGCACAAGAATATTCACTTACATAAGGGAAAAGACATGCATGCATGGTCATAAGTACACACTCGCAACCAGAGTTATGGATGCACTCACGGCTATAAATTAGACTCGCACACAACAACACACTCATATGGTGAGAAAAGTTTTAAATTAAAAAAATATCATTAAGCTCATGGGTCGATGGAATCATATTATAACATGTTAATAGCTTTTACCTTGAACAACCTCAAGTAGATAACAAATTTATTATTTTCTACAGGGAAAAAGAGGTAAGATCCAATAAGCATCTCTTTATTTAGAGAAATTTTGGGGTAAAATGAGGAGTAGTCACATCATGGTGCATTTCATTTTTCATGAAATGAAATGTGATAGAGTTGTGTCCTACCTAATGAATTGTTTCAATTATTGCATTCTAGCAATATCTTTTAGTGGGATCTTTAGACAAAACAAAGAGGATAAATGATTTCAAGAATAAGATTCCTATAAAGATCAAATGATCAAAATAAAGAAATTTAGTTACCAAAGCTATAAGACACATGAAAAAGATAATAATTTGGATCACTTTAAATAAAATATTAAAATATTATAAGTTTATCAAATATAAATATTATAAATATTTGTAATACCAATTAAACATGTTTATTTATGTCAAGTATTTATTAATCAATTTTTATTGTTTTTTCATATGTTGTTTTTAGGTAAGTATATAGTTGGATGGGACCAATACCCTTTTTATTATAATGTCCAAAAAAATAGATATAGAAATAACAAAAGCCTAGCCTGATAAATGCATACCAAACACACTAGAATTACATAAAGATGACTAAATTCATAGCACTACATGCATTATCATCTTTCTTCATGATGCATGATTAGCTATGTACTATCATCTATAGCAACATGTTTGGCCAAAGCATCTACTTCATGGTTTCCTTCTATGTCTATGTATCCAACTTTAAATTATTCTACTATTTTAGAATGAAATTTATCTTATTTACCCACTTATGAAAATATGAGTCCATGAAAGCTTTGGCATGAATAGCCCATACCACTAACATAAAATCACCCTCTAGATGTAGCTTGCAACATTCCATCAATATTAGGAGTTATACCCCTTTCATAGCTACTCAAAACTCTACTTGGTTATTAGTGCTTGAATGTATGCTTTCTTTCCATTAGGCTAGCACTACAGGCTTATTGTCTCTAATGATAACCTTGATGTCACGCAAACCTATATTACCTTGTGTGGCCCTATCAAAAATTATCTCTACCCATCTTAGATCTAGAGCAAGCCATTCTGTTTGTGTCCAAGCTTGATGTTTAGGTGCCTCAAAGGATGAACATGCCATCCTTGGTATGATTAGTCCTTTTAATTTTTTTGAAATCTTATCATACCACATTGTAAATGCTTCTTAATAATTGAGAGAAGTAACAATGTTGATTAATTTTGTGATAGTGTTTTTAATCTTGTATGTTAATATTTCCCTCGACATAGCCTCGTCTCTAAAAACTCATCTATTCTGCTCTTTCCAAATTTCCCATATTATCATGGAAGGGATCACTTGCTAAATACTAGAAAAAATTCTCATCTTAGGATGTGAAGGCCACATTTTGAACTAACACTCCAAAGATTGGGGCTTCAAGGATGTCCATTCAATCTTTCCCACGAGAAAATTCCAATAATACTCTATATATAGACATCCCAGGAGCATATGATCTTTTATTTCCTCATTTTGTTGATGAAAGGTCATCCTCTTAATGCCATAAATACATAACAAAAACAAAGAAATAACAACAATTTTTGAGAACAAAATATGGGCTTCTATTGGTGTAAATAATTATTCACTATTTACACTTACTCAAGTTTACTTAGGTTAATGCATTTTTAAAATATTTATTTATTAGTCACCTAGGAGTATGTGCACTCTTTTGAGTTGTCATGTTGACAATAGAAGAGTTCACACCTCTTTTATGTACATGGTTTCTACAACACAGGAGTTAGCACACTAATTAAGCACATGGTGTCTACAACATCTCCACTTGAGATACACCTCATCATTCTTATCCTATCATCTAGAATGATAGATAAGACATGTGCTTAGTTTTCATGTTTATCTTATCTCTTGGCTCTTTCTAGAGACATTCTAGGTGCTTCCTGAGAGACCTTTATCTATAGACATTCTTAGTGTGTTTAGATATACAATACAGAGCAATGTATGAGGACATACTCTAATATATTGATCATACTCCTTTTTGGTCTATAGTTGTGCTTGTGTTTGAGTTCTATGATCTTGGGTGAATCTTTCCCTAAGTCAAATTCTTACATGGTATGATAGCTATACCAAATTCTTACATGGTATCAGAGCTCTTAGAGAGTTTCTCTTCACATAGCTATTCAAGACCATCTTCTTGCTTCAGCACCTTGGCCCAAATCCGAAGTATCACATTCATTGGGAGTGCCTAGAACTAGATCTGACCTCACTATTGTGTCTAAAATGTTGATTCGATGAAATTTGACTATAATTTTTCCTACCCTAGGCATAGTCAAAATTGAGGCAATTTTTTTTTGCAAACAGGCACCCGAAGGACCGATTTGCAAAATTGGTATGATCATGTCAAATCTGTACATTTAATTTTTAGATCTACATTTTTATTCATCTGCATCTTTGCAGTTTTTTTGGATCTACATTATTTTTTGAAATTTTTTTGGCCATCAAGCCATAGGAGAGATTTTTTGCAAGTGAAGATTGGTGCTTGCTAGTGCAAATCAGATATTTGCATCACATTCAAAAGGTCCAAAAACCCTCAGATCAGATTTTCTTTCATCCAATTTGGACATCTAAGGCAAAATCTAGAGCCATTTGATTTTTGGAGGTGCGATAGCAGCGATCAAAAAAAATAACAGCAGAGGCAATTTTCAAACAGCGATATCTCCCTCATACGTACTTCATTTTATGAGCAATTTTTTTTTGTGTTTTGGGGTAGAATTTCATGATCTACACATTGGTGCAGGTGGTTTGAGATCTCTATTTCTTAATTTTTCTACAACTAACAAATTCCAAATTTTGCCACTTTGAATGCTCCGTATGGGCTAATCTGGACACATTTTTAGGTTCCATTTTTTTTGAAAGTGCATTTTTTTGTCTACTTTCCAAATCTACAATTAGATTATAGGTTATGTGGAAAAAAATACTACTTTTAAAAATAAGCCCTAAATTGCCCATTATAATCGTACTACCTATAAAGTGCCAAATCATAGATTTGGGGGGAGGGGGTCTTTGAGGGTTACATTGATTAGTCCATAATGGAAGAGGAAGATTTAATTAACTTGACACCAGATAACTATCAGGAATGAAATCAATTGGTTATCCCATATCTTAGTTAGCATAATGCACTACCATATGCGAGAGGGCTTTTATACGATGAGTACACATGTTCCATCCTTTGTCATGCACTCTTTCTATTTATGGATATGGAGGTTATGGATTCACTTGATGAATTGTAGTCAAAATATTTATATGATATTTGGATCCATCTTTGGGAGACATATGAAGATCCACACATTCTTCCATTTTCAAAGGATGCTTTACCTCCAATTGTAGCTGCATCCTCTCTAGATGAGATCTCACCTTGAATGCTCCTATTGCTCTTAGTGATCCTACTTTAGCCATAGATGCTTTAGATTCAGTGTAGTAGGACCCTTTATGTCTTCCTACTTTACCTTCATGTGACAAATTCCTTCAAGGCATAGCAGAGTTGTTTGTGGAGTCTCACATTAAAGATGTGGGGGAAATACTTGATGATATTCATCTTCTCTTTGAGGGAAATTCTTCATCTATTGCCACAATGATAGATTCATGTACTTTAGTACAACAGGGTACAATTTGTCTTCTAGTTTTAGCCTCAAGTGTTGACTTCTTGACTGATATTTTAGGTCTATTCATGGATCCACACATAGTTGACTTGGGAGATTTCTTTGATGATATAACACTTCTCTTTGATGAGGACAATCCTTCTGTAGTTTTTGCGAGGGCTCACTTTGACTCGCATGCCATTCTCTAAATGATCAATTTTTACAAGCTGATGTGATTGTGAATCCTTATGTACAATAGGTGTAGGAGGTCTCTTTTCCATTTGAGGAGACTATTGGTTTCTTGAGATAGGTTCTATATGCATCCTTAATAGATCTACACTTCTTCTCAACAATTTTGGAAGGAGCCATCATCAATATCGACATAGGGACACTTGGGTAGGTTTTAGAAACAATGTTCATCATAGAGATTCTTTCTACATGCAAGGGAAGCATCTCATAGGTACCCTTGCCATTGTTTCTTCCAAAGGGGAGGAACATCATTCAACGGTCATGGATCAGTTTCTAGATTGGAACATTTCTCACTAGTCGACATCTTACCTTTAGGGGGGACTACCTCATCTCCTTCTTCTCCTTTTTGGGGGGACTTTTTCCTCTTCGGGGGTTTTGTCCTTCTCCGACTTCTCTATTGTATATACACAATGTATGTTATAATGGGGGTGGGGGGTGTCTTGATTACTCCATCGATCAATCCATCCCTTTTCATCTCACTTTTTGGGGGAGGGTTTTTCCCATGAGGTTTTCCCTCTTTCTCTACTTTATGAGAGATTGAATTTCATTATTTACATGGGTACCTAACATGGCCTAGTAGCTAGAACCCATTCTAAATTTCATCCTAGCTTTTTTAAGCTTAAGGGCATTCCCCTAAGTTTCACTTAAGGGAGGGTGTTGGTGTAAATAATTATTCACTTTTTACACTTAAGTTTACTTAGGTTAATGCATTTTTTTAAATTTATTTATTAGTCACCTAGGAGTATGTGCACTCTTGTGAGTTTTCATGTTGACAATGTAGGAGTTCACACCTCTTTTATGCACATGGTGTCTACAACACAAGAGCTAGCACACTAATTAAGCACATGGTGTCTACAACATCTCCACTTGAGATACACCTCATCATTCTTATCCTATCATCTAGAATGATGGATAAGATGTGTGCTTAGTTGTCATGCTTATCTTATCTCCTGGCTCTTTCTTGAGACATTCTAGGTGATTTTTGAGATGCCTTTATATACATGCACTCCTATTGTGTTTAGATATACAATACAGAGCAATGTATGAGGACATACTCTGATATATTGATCATACTCCTTTTTGGTCTATAGTTGTGCTTGTGTTTGAGTTATATGATCTTGGGTGAATCTTTCCATAAGAAAAATTCTTATAGCTTCTTATTATCCTCATAAATATAAAATTATAGAAATCAGGATTACAATATGCTAACCCACATGGGTATATTCAGTATAGTAATCTACAAGAAAAAGTTGTGAACTATCACCCAGAGCTGTCCTAGACAATGTACAAAATTTATTAAATAGGAAATTTTATTCCACTTTAGAATGTGCTAGATGTGCTCAAACTTAATATCGAGGGTCAAAAGACCCTAACAATACATATATAGTTAGTCAAAAACATTTTTGACATTTATTTCGGAATTTTTGGTCGACCCAACTTCAGAAAGCCATAACTTTCAAATGTTGCTTTGATTGGCTATTATAACCACTTTTTAGAATCCCCAACTTTTGATCTACAGTCTTAGATTCATGCAAGTACCCATTCATTGAGTTTTTAGGCCTCATCCAAGCACATTTAGACCTCCAATGATGAGCATGAAGTTTTTATAGCAAAATTGCACACCAATAATCTGCAATAAATCCATGAATACTCATGATATGGCACTGAGCCTCAATTGGTAGGATGGTATTGTTAGAATTCTTTAGAATAACTGAGAGGGGGGTTGAATTAGTTATTCACGGTCCAATAATGTCCAATAAAACTTTCTAATAAAATAGAGGTGAATCGGAAGTATTATCCTTTTTCCTTTCTTATCATGCATGCAATTAAACATTAAACAATCATGAAAAGTAATCATGCATCACCACATAACACAAAGGATTTTGATGACCTAGAAACCCTCCAAGAATAAGAAGGTAAAACAAGAGTGGGGATGAAACCCACAAAATAACTATGCAATTGATTTCAACCACTTTTGATGGTTTGCCCTGTTAAAGGCCTGCCTTGTTAAAGGCTTTACACACTGTTAGATGTGACCCTGTTAAAGGATTTCTACACCCTATTAGGAGTGTGCCTTGTTAGAGGACTTAAGAGCATTCGACTTAGAATTTCACCCTGTTAAAGGATTTACATAGAGTTATTAGGCTTACCCAAGTCAATGGGATTTATACTCACCTTCTCAAAAGAATCTTTTATCCCTCTCTAAGGATCTCCTATCCTTCTCTTAAGGATCTCTTATCCTTCTCTTGGGGATATTCTATCCTTTTCCTAAGGCTTATCCACTAGCTGTTAAGATAACCTATCAATGTAGGATTTCAATATCTAATACAATGGTAAGAGAGTATTAGAAGGGTTTTGACCTGATAAAGATTGCAACCCTAACGTTGTAGATTTTAGATCACTCTTTAGTTCCTTTCTTTGCTTGAATTTTCTCCCTTCCAATGCTGATAGCTTGTTCACCCTTCAAGATCTGTCTCCTTGATTTCTTCTACTCATTATTCCAATGCACGTTATGGCCACTTGATCAACTCAAAGTCTTGATGCTCTGTACTTACTCCTCACTATGTCCTCTTCTTGACACTTCACACTAGCCTTCTCTTGGCTTCTTCGTATGATCACAATCATGACCAACTCCCTCTCACACATTTTTGATCTCTGACCTATAGCTCCTTATAAAAAAGTTCTATTCTTCATTTCCCACTCAAATCTTGATTTGATCTTGAGAAAATAGTATTGTTTTTCCTCCAAAATCACTTCTTCTAGAAACTTCATGATAAGTCCACTAGCATTCGCCTTGAATTGGTGTCCATGGTCTACATAGAATTCTGTGACATCTACTCATCATCCTTATCATCCAACTAAATCTTGATTTGATCTTGAGAAAATGGTATTATTTTCCCTCTAAATCACTTCTTCTGGAAACTTCATGATAAGTCCACTAGCATTTGCCTTGAATTGGTTTGCATGGTTTACATAGAATTCTGTGACATCTACTCATCATCCTTATCATCCAACTAATTCGCAAAATTCAATGTATCAAACTTATCATTATAGATCTAGTGATTCTTTGACTTAACAAATAATGTAGCAACTTGACATTATTGGTTTACTCATGCTCGACACCTTCTGTGTTACTCGACTCCTATTATTTTACTGGCGCTCGACACCTATAGCATTTCTACTTTGCTTGGCACTTGAAGACTTGCTCAGAATCCATTACCTTTTTTTTCTGATGCTCGACACCTAAACAGTTCTGTGTTACTCAGCACCTAAATGATTTCTCGGCACACACTAAAGTTGAACTTGTTGGGCTTCAACTAATAATCTTCTTTACTCTAACTAGCTTGCTCGGCTCTCTCTAATGAACTTAATTAGGCTTTACAAATGACTTAGTTAAACCTTACATCTTTGATGTGTCTTAGTTTTTCCATTCTATGTGTCTTAGAGTATGTCATCAATACACTATTTCATCAATGGCTTAGCTGATCCTTATACTTCTTTTGAACATGATAACTTCAACCTTTCTCTAGGTGCTCTGGTAACATCTTATTAATTATCTCCTCCTTGTCAATCAACCAATTGATAGTACTTGGATCACTTAAGAAATTGTCATTCCTACAAATAGCAAGTTTGACATCAATGACAAAACAATGATTGAAAAAATTCTTTACTAGTTCCATCATGATCCTTTCAATCATTTCCAACAATCTCCCTCTTTAGCATTGATGGCAAACCAAACTAATCAATTGATTGAGCTGAACAACTTAGTTACCACCCAAATTAGATACCAAATAGAAAAATTTTTGTCATTACATATCTTCCTCTTGACTACTGCATCCTTACTACTAATCTCATACATCTTCATATCTTTACCTTTCATTGATTAGTTTCTCATAAATCTCCCTCTTTGACATAAATGCCAAAGTTATAGCATCTTCAAAATGATAAATATAAGCTTTACATCTTCATGTTTTCTCCCTCTGTCACCATGCTTGTGACTAATTTGGAATTTCTATTCCTATTGTCATCATCTGCATCATTCTTCTGATATTTCAATGATCTACTCCTGTTGATGCAGGGTAACTTCTTTTTTCCTTTAGACTACTTGAGTTAGGGGCATTACCCCCAACTTGCCTCTAAGATATTCATAAGTGTCCTTGGGCAATGGTTTGGTGAAGATATCTGCCATTTGTTCCTTTGTGTGAATGTACTCCATCTTCACTTTTTTTTCTTCCACCAATTCTCTTACATAGTGATACTTGATTGCAATATGTTTGGTTTTTGCATGCATTACTGGATTCTTGGATATGTTTATAGCACTTGTATTATCATAATATAGTATCACAGGTTTGGTTACCTCTTCTTTCATTCCTTTCAATAGATGTTTAAGCCATACAATGTTTTTGCAAGTGACTGTTACTGCCAGATATTCTGCTTCTGTAGTGGATTGAGATGTGCATGTTTGTTTCTTGCTATTCCAAGTAACTAGCCTTCTTCCTAAGAATAGTGCTCCTCCACTTGTGCTTTTCTTGTCATCAATGTTGCCTCCCCAATCTACGTCTGTATATGCATTGAGCTCAAACTTTTCATTCTTTTTGTAATATAGGACAAAATCATTAGTTCCTTTGAGATACTTCATTATCCTTTTTACTACCATGAGATGATTTTCTATAGGATTAGCAGAGAATCTAGCCACCATTCCAATTGCTAGTTCTATATACAACATATTGTAGTTTTTCAATCATGGATCTGTACATTGTTTGATTGACTTCAGCTGATTCATCATTTTTGGATAGCTTATGTCCTATTACCATTGGTGTGCTGACTGGTTTGGAGTCTTCCAATCCAAACGTCCTGAGTGTCTCTTTGATGTACTTTCACTATGTCATGAATATACCATGTTTTAGTTGATGTGCTTGCAATCTAACAAAGAACCTAATTTCTCCAAACATAGACATTTCAAACTCATGTTTCATTTTGTTTGCAAAACTTTTGCAAAGTGCTTCCTTTCCTGCAAAAACTATGTCATCCACAAAGATTTCAAATACAAGGATATCGTTACCTTCTTCTAATTTGATGTACATGTTGCTATTATCATCAGTTCTTTCAAATCCTATTTGCACTAGATACTTGTGAAGTCTCTCATACCATGCTCTAGGGGCTTGCTTTAATCCATATAGAGCCTTATGCAATTTGCATACCTTATTTTTATTATTTTCATCAACAAATCCTTTTGGTTTCTCTATGTAGACTTCCTCTTCAAGTATACCATTTAGAAATGCGGACTTAACATCCATTTGATAGACTTTAAATCCTTCGAAGGCTGCATATGCCAGTAAAGTCCTTACTCCTTCCATTCTAGCAACTGGAGCAAATGTTTCTCCATAGTCTAGTCCTTCTTCTTGTTCATACCCCTCACAGACTAGTCTTGCCTTGTTCCTTGTGATTTCACCATTCTCATCTAACTTATTTCTAAACACCCACTTAGTTCCAATTACATTTTTGTCAACTGGTCTTGAGACTAAGGTCCATGTCTTGTTCTTCTCAATTTGTTCTATTTCTTCTTTCGTAGCATTGTACCGGTCATCATCTTTTATGGCTTCACTTACTATTTTTGGTTCCATTTTGTTGAGTAGACATGTCTCACTTTTGAGTCTATTCCTTGTCATTTTTCCTGCCTCTTTGTTTCCAATAATTTGATCCGTAGGATGATTTCTTCTTACATACTTTGCCAATACTGGTTCTTTCCTTGTTTGCATGTTGTCTCTTTCAAAATTTGAATCCTCATGCATATTTTCATCGGGTATTTGTTCATTTCCTTCATGTTGGCTATTCTCAGAATTTGAATGAACATTCTCTATATTTTGTAGCTCGGCTTTTGAATCTGTTTGCTACTCTTCATTCATTGTTTGTGATTTGGCAGATGTTGGATTTTGTTGTTGATTGTCATTCTGAGTTGCAACTTCATCATTATTAGGTATACCTTCATAAAAGTATACAAAGGTCTTGTATTCTTCTGCTTTCTTGGTGTTCTCAACACTTTGAACTTTTGCAAGCTCATCAAATTTCACATTTGTGCTTTCTACTACTTTGTTAGTATTAATATTCAAGCACTTATAAGCTTTGCTTCTAGTAGAATAACCAAGAAATGTGCATTCCTCACTCTTTGCATCAAACTTTCCATTTCTAGACTCTTTATATATATAGCATTTGCATCCAAATATTTTGAAATGTTTTACATTAAGAGAATGCTCATACCATAGTTCAAAAGGTGTTGCATTTGTACCTTTCTTGAATTGAACTCTATTGAGTGTGTAGACTGCAATACTTACAGCTTCTCTCTAGTACTTAAGTGCAACATTTTTCTCCATCATTAAGGTCCTGGCACAGTCAATAACTAATCTATTCTTTCTTTCTACTATACCATTTTGAGGTGGAGTCCTAGGTGCTAATGTCTACCTTTTGATTCCTCTATCATTGCAGAATTCACCTCCTCTATCAGATCTGAGACATTTTAGGCTCTTCCTAGTATCTTTCTCAACTCTAGCCAAGTACCATTTGAACATTTGGAATGCATCTAATTTTTGTTTCAGGAACATGATTGCCATCATCCTTGAATAGTCATCTACAAATAGCATTATGTATCTGTCACCTTTGTAGCTTTGCACTTCAATAGGACCACACAAGTTAGTATGAACTAGCTTTAATACTTCATTAGAAGCATAAGTTTTTCTTTTTAAAGTTGAGTTGGTCATCTTCCCTAATTGGCATTGTTTGCACATGGTGTTATTAGGGTTTTTCAACTTTGGTAGACCTCTGACTTTCTTCATTTTGTTGATGCTTATTAGATTGTCAAAATTTACATGACATAGCCTCTTGTGCCA
The DNA here is from genome assembly GCA_028749045.1 of Cupressus sempervirens. NCBI lineage: Eukaryota > Viridiplantae > Streptophyta > Pinopsida > Cupressales > Cupressaceae > Cupressus > Cupressus sempervirens. The sequence continues at coordinate 724,448,004 of CM053786.1, read as the reverse complement.
TAACCATACATCATTAGTTTGAATAATGAGACAAGAAGCATCTTCCATGTCTAGGTAGAAAAAAATACTCCTAGTCTAGTCACCTTTTCCTAATAGACTTCCTTGGGAATCATAGATCTTGGCAACTCTATTTTCAAAATCAACCTTGCATCCTATGTTGCCTAATTGTGAGACACTTAACAAGTTATAATTCAGGCCTTCAACATAGTATGCATTATCACATGTTAACTTTTCAGTAAGTTTGATACTACCTTTCCCTTTGATCTGACATGGTGCATTGCTACCAAATCTAACACTAGTTCCTTGATATTGAGTAAATGAAATGAACTTACTTTTATCTCTAGTCATGTGATGAGAGCATCCACTATCTATGATCCATTTTTTATTCTTGTTCATGCAGGCTACCAGGGTAGTTGCTTCATCTTCATCTGATTCATCTTTCATAGCCACACAGACTACTTCATCATCATTCTCGTTAGAGTCTTCTTCAACAATGTAGCATCTTTTGCCTTTACCTTTGTAGTCCTTGTTGTCCTCCTTTTTGTTCTTGAAGTTGCCTCCATCCTTGTAATTTTTCTTTTGTGTGCATCTGGCTGCAATGTGACCAACTTCATTACAGTTGAAACAAATGATTGGCAGCCTACTTTTTAATTTTCCTCTTCCTTTGTGAAATCTTCTTGCTAGTAATGCCCCCAATTGATCTACATCATCTTCATCACTGCTGTTGTCACTAGATACATACTTTCCTTTTCTACTCTTTTTCTTTGTTTGCACCTCCTCATTGTCTTTTATCGTCATCTTGGCTTTGAATGCAGATTCAAAGTTTTCTGGCTTATAGTTGTCAAAGTTGGATAGCTCAAAGGTAGTGAGTCTTCCAATTATTCCTTCAAATGACAATGTGTTGCTTGGTACACACCTTAGCTCTTGAATGGTTGATACTCTTATAGCATCGATAGGAAGCAAAGTTCTCAAGTATTTGCTACATACTATTTCTTCTTCTAACTATCCTCCTAGGCTTCTTATGGCACTAACCACTTCCTTCATCCTTGCACCATATTGAGCAGCATTCTCTCCTTCTTCCATTTTCATGTCATCAAACTTTCCTCTTAGGCTCTCTTGACATTATCGTCACCTCTTGATGGGGACACAACCCAAGAACAGAATGGAACCAACAGAAAGGGAAAATTATATTAACTGAGAAAATAAGCTAGTACAAATGGTGCAGAGAAAATAAACTTCAAAACATGCCCTAAGGGCTTACAATAGCATAAATTTGGAGTTAATTTCTCCTTTTAGGACCTCCTCTCAAACTCCACTCTGAACTGCCTTTTACAATGCCAAAAATCTCCTTAAATAGACCTTGGAGGGTTAAGGACTAGGAATACATTCTAGAAAGTGCTAGTAGGCATCCACCGACAAAATAGAAGGTTCCAGAAGTTGCGTTAGAAGTCGGTGCAAATCTAGAAGAATCCAAAAATGGTAGCCAAACTTTCGGGAGGCATAACTTTTGAACCGTAGCTCTGATTGACGAACTGTTTACATTTTCAAAAAGCTCTCGAAGCACTCTATAGCCCTATGGATGCTCTTTGCTCGTCCCCCATTTTTTGACCCTTTTTGAGGTCATTTAATGCCCCAAACCTGACTTTGAAGCATTCTTAGGAGGTCTCCAAAACCCAAAAAACTGTAATAACTTTCAAACTGTGGGGCCTTTTGACCTGATTCTTTTTCTAGAATGCTCTAAATCACAATTACATTCATCTGGCCAATTCACACCTTCTAGGTCACCAAAATGATGGCCAAATTGCATGCTCCTATTTTTTTCGGGATTTTCAAACACACTGATAGTGGAACTGTGAGAGTTGGAACCTTTATTTGACCCAAATGGGTATCCAAAAATGTAAAGACATGAAACAGAAACTAAGTCTAAGTACATTTTTTTTTTGGGTGACATAGGATTGCCCTTATACCTCTGGATGCTCCTGCATCAGACACCCAGGGTGGATTGAAAAGTGACCCTGCCACTTTATGGATGGTAGAGGAAATCCCAAATGGGAATCCTCAGCTGTTGAAATCCAAGTTGAGTCCTCGATTGGTCGTCCTTTCCATTTGACCAAATACTCTTCATACTACTTGTTTCTGGTACTCCTACCCACACGATGATCTAGAATGTCTTCTATCTCCTCCTTCTTAGAAGTAGGAATTAGACATGGCTCTAACACCAGCTCCTCATCTGCACCATCATCATGATACTCTGTTAAATCTGCAATGTTGAAAATGGGAGAAATCTGAATATCATCTGGCAGCTCCACTTCATATGCATTTCCTGAGTCATGTTTCTTCAAAATTTTGCAGGGGCCAAATTTCGTCATTTTCAGCTTGTTGTAAGTACCGGCTGGAAATATTTCTTTTTGTAAGTGTACCATGACTAGATCCCCTACTTGGAATTCCTTATGTTTTCTCCTTTGATCAGCCCTAGCTTTATATTCTTGATTCATCTTGGTAATGTGTGCTTGAACCTCCTCATGTAGACGCTTGATATGTTCAGCAAATTCTTCTGCTTCAGCACTTGTCCTCTCCCCTTGTTCTATCTTCCTAAGCTCTGGTGCAATCCTTGGGCTACTCCCATATACAATTTGGAATGGTGATTTTCTAGTACTCCTATTTACAGAGTTATTAAAAGAAAACTCTGCCTGTGGTAGAATCAAATCCCATCCCTTGGGCTTATCCCCAACTAAACATCTCAGTAAATTGCCCAAACTTCTATTTACCACTTCTGTTTGACCATCAGTTTGTAGGTGATATGTGGAACTAAATTTTAGGTCTATTCTCAACTTCTTCCACAATGTCCTCTAGAAATACCCCACAAATTTAGTATCTCTGTCAGAAACTATACTCCTTGGAAGACCATGTAGTCTTACCACCTCTTTGAAAAACAAGTCTGCAATATGGACAGCATCATGAGTTTTGTGGCATGGAATAAAATGTGCCATTTTGGAGAACCTATCAACCACCACGAATAATGAGTCATTACCCCTTTGGGTCCTTGGCAATCTAAGAACAAAATCCATACTTATGTCCTCCCATGGCCTTGATGGAATAGGAAATAGCTGATATAGACCAGTATTGTGACTAAACCCCTTGCCAACTTGACAAACCTGGCAACTTTGTACGAACTTCTTCACATCCTATGAAATTTGAGGCCAAAAATAATGTTCTCTAAGAATGGAAATGGTCTTATCTTGACCAAAATGTCTTGCCATCCCTCCACTATGTTTCTCCTTAATCAGATTTTCCCTCATGGAACTCCTTGGAATGCATAATTGACTACCTTTGAACAACATGCCATCTTGAATCAAATAGTCTAACCACTTGGTTCTATCTATAGCAACAGGCTCTTTACAAGCTTTCCATGCTTCAGCAAAATCAGGATCCTCGGGGTACAAATTCTTGAGTTCATCAAACCCAACTACTTCAACCTGCATTACTATAAGCAGTGACTGTCTCCTACTTAGTGCGTCTGAAACCCTGTTAGATTTTCCACTTCTATGCTTCAACACAAATGTATAACTCTGCAAGAATTCTACCCACTTCATATGCCTCTAATTCAACTTATCTTGGCTATTTAGGTACTATAATGCTTGATGATCAGTATACAAAACAAATTCCTTTGGCAATAAATAGTGCCTCCATTTCTTTAAGGCCTAAACTATTGCATAGAACTCTTGATCATAAACATAATACTTCTTCTTTGCATCATTCAATTTTTCACTAAAATATGCAATAGGCTTACCTTCTTGGCTTAATACAGCCCCAATAGTGCTGCCACTAGCATCACAATCCACCTGGAAAACCTTTCTAAAATCTGGAAGTGCCAACACAAGCTGTTTTGTTACCTTCTTCTTCAGCAATTCAAAACTTCTCACAGCTACTGCAGTCCATTTGAACTCTTTTCTATCCCCTCTTATTGCATCAGTTAGGGGTGCACATATGCCACTGAAATTCTTAATAAACTTCCTATAAAAACTAACCAGACCATGAAATGATCTTACCTCAGTAGTAGTCCTTGGAGTAGGCCATTCCAAGATGGCTTTTACCTTCTCTGGATCCATTTTGAGACCTTCAGGTGATATAACAAATCCCAAATATACTAACTCCCTTTTTGCAAAGACACAATTCTTTAGATTAATTAACAGTTTCTCTTCCCTTAGCCTTTCAAGGACACTACGAATTTGCAGTAAATGTTCTTCCAAAGTCTTGCTGAAAAATAAAATATCATCCAAATAGACAATAACAATTTTTCTCAAGAACTTCTTATGTACCTCATTCATGAGCCGCATGAAGCTGCTTGGGGCATTTGTCAATCCAAAGGGCATGACTAACCACTCATAAAGACCCTCCTTGGTCTTGAAGGTTGTTTTCCACTCATCTCCTTCTCGAATCCATATCTGATGATAGCCACTCTTCAGATCTATCTTTGTGAAGTACTGAGCTCCACTCAAGCAGTCCATAAGATCATCCATCCTTGGCAAAGGAAACTGGTACTTGATGGTTATCCTATTTATAGCTCAAGAATTTGTACACATCCTCCATTCTCCATCCTTCTTTGGTGCAAGTACTGTAGGTACTGCACATGGACTCAGGCTTTCTTGAATCAAGCCCTTCCTTAATAGCTCCTAAACCTGTCTATTTAGCTCCTCTATTTCAGTAGGAGTCATCCTGTGAGCAGCCTTGTTAGGAAAACTAGCTCCTGGAATCATATCTATCTGATGAATAATTTGCCTTACTGGTGGCAATCCATCTAGAACATTATCAAAGATAATGTCTCCAAATTCCCCTAGTAAATTTGAAACTTCAAATGGTATTTCACTACTACCTTCTTTATCTTTCCTAGGAATCAAAGCATAGCACATATGCCGATGTTTCATGCCATCTAAAAACTTACTTCCATCAACAAGACAAATCCTAGCACTACTACATACCTTTTCATCTTCCTTTTTCATGGGCTTCAATTTATGGCGAACTCCATCCTTTGTGAGAGAGTATGTGTTTGCATGTCCATCATGCACTACATGTCTATCAAATTGCCATGGTCTACCCAACAATAGATGGCAAACATCCATTGAAATAACATCACAGAAAACTTCATCATGGTAACTCCCAATTTTGAATTTTACTAAACATTGTTCACTTACCAGGACCTTATGATCATCTTTTACCCAAGAAATCTGATAGGGCTGGGGATGTTTCTCCCTCTTGAGCTTTAGCTTAGAGACCATCTCTTCTGATACCAAGTTATCAGTGCTACCACCATCAATGATCACATCACAACATTTATCCTCACACTTGCATCTGGTACAGAACAAACTCCTCCGTTGTCCTGGTTCATTCTCACCACTTAGTAGGACTCTTTCATTTACCAAGGTCTCTCCTCTTTCTGCATCCTCTGAATGTGATGATTGTGCATCCTCATCCACATGAGCAACCCTAGCTTGGCCCTCAGCTCTCCTATCTGTCCTTCCTTATCGTTGAGGGCATTCAAAGGCACGATGACCTTCTTCATTGCAATGGAAAAAGGTACCATGGAAGCCTCCTTATCCACGTCCTCTACCTCTTCCTCTTTGATTTCCAAATTCTTGATCATGGGAGCGGTTAAAACTCTCATTCCTCTGGTTTCTACTAGTACCCACATCTTCATTTTTCTTTTGGGTTTCATTGTGGCCTCCAAATGATCTACCACTTCCCCTTCATCCTTGACCGCGCCCTCTTTTTCTTCCTTCAACCTTTTACTCAGCTTCTCTTCAACTTGTAGGGAAAACTGGTATGCTTCTTCAACGATGGTCATTCTTACCAGACTTAATTCCTCCTGGATGCTAGGTCACAACCCACTGATATAACGAGCAACCTTCTCCTTATTTTCTTCTGCATGCCCTGCTCTAATCAAGAGTCGGTAAAACTCCTCTGTATATTCTTGGACTAATCTTCCTGCTTGCTTTAACCCATGCATCTTCTTAAACAGATCAAGCTCGTAGTCCATAGGAATGAACTGCTTCTTCAATTTGTCCACCATGCGATCCCATCTTGTGATCTTCTCCTTTCCTCTTCTATTTCCTTCCAATTGAACCTCTTGCCACTAGATTTTGGCATGGCCTTTTAGTTTGGCCTTTGCAAACTTAACCCTATCTGGGTTCCTGATATCCTCATACTCAAAGTATTCTTCCAGTTCATTGATCCAATCGATCAACTCATCTGGTTTCAGATTTCTTGAAAATACACCCACTTCAATTGTAGGTCTTTTCCCAAACTTAGTAATGGCCCTAAAAAGCCTTTCCTCTACAGGATTTAGAACTTCCCTGTCAAATTCCTCTTCTGGTCCCATTGCTTCTTCTTCATTGTCATCCTCACTGTTGTCACCTGCGGTAACATTTGCTCCTCTACGAAGCTCCTCTTGCAATGCCTGCACCTGCCTTTGGAGGGCTCTAACCTCCTCAGGATTAATAGCTCTAGCCCTTCCACTTCGTAGAGGCATCTTCTAACTCAAACCCACAACCATACAGTCCTGGTGCAAACTGCCTCACAGTCGGCGTTCTGTCTACACACTCAGGAAAACCCACTATGATACCACTTGATGGGGACACAACCCAAGAATAGAATGGAACCAACAGAAAGGGAAAATTATATTAACTGAGAAAATAAGCTAGTACAAATGGTGCAGAGAAAATAAACTTCAAAACATGCCCTAAGGGCTTACAATAGCATAAATCTGGAGTTAATTTCTCCTTTTAGGACCTCCTCTCAAACTCCACTCCGAACTGCCTTTTACAATGCAAGAAATCTCCTTAAATAGACCCCAGAGGGTTAAGGACTAGGAGTAAATTCTAGAAAGTGCTAGTAGGCATCCACCGACAAAATAGAAGGTTCCAAAAGCTGCGTTAGAAGTCGGTGCAAATCTAGAAGAATCCAAAAACGGTAGCCGAACTTTCGGGAGGCATAACTTTTGAACCGTAGCTCTGATGGAAGAACCGTTTACATTTTTAGAAAGCTCTCGAAGTGGTCTATAGCCCTATGGACAAGCTTCACTCATCCCCCATTTTTCAGCCTTTTTCAAGGTCATTTAATGCCCCAAACTTGACTTTGAAGCATTCTTAAGAGGTCTCCAAAACTCAAAAGACTACAATAACTTTCAAACCGTGGGGCCTTTTGACCTAATTCTTTTTCTGGAATGCTCTAAATCACAATTACATTCATCTGGCCAATTCACACCTTCTAGGTCACCAAAATGATGGCCAAATTGCATGCTCCTATTTTTTTGAGATTTTCAAACACACTGATAGTGGAACTGTGAGAGTTGGAACCTTTATTTGACCCAAATGGGTATCCAAAAATGTAAAGACATGAAACAGAAACTAAGTCTAAGTACATTTTTTTTTTGGGTGACATAGGATTGCCCTTATACCTCTGGATGCTCCTGCATCACCTCCACAGATTCTTGATAATGTTTCCCACATTTGATGTGCAATACCACATTCTTTGATGTCATCATACTAAGCATAGCTTAGTGCTAAAGCAATATCTAACATCACTTGATTGTGCTCCTTCTTCTTACTCATGTCATTTGCAGTGAGGGGTCCTGTAGGGTCTACATGATCAACTGTGATTGAGGTCTATGCATAGTCACCTATTGATCTGAGGTGTAGCTTCATCAGACTTTTCCATGCAACAAAATTGTATTTGTTTAGCTTGGGAACTTCTCTCTTGGACATCTTGATCTTCCTACTGCTAGTACCTTTAAAAAAATCAGCAATGTGCTCTGATACCAATTGTTAGAATTCTTTAAAATAACTGAGAAGGGAGGTGAATTAGTTATTCACGGTCCAATAATGTCCAATAAAACTTTCTAATAAAATAGATGTGAATCAGAAGTATTATCCTTTTTTGTTTCTTATCATGCATGCAATTAAACATTAAACAATCATGAAAAGTAATCATGCATCACCCCATAACACAAAGGATTTTGATGACCCAAAAATCCTCCAGGAATAAGATGGTAAAACTAGAGTAGGGATGACACACACAAAATAACTGCACAATTGATTTCAACCACTTCTGATGGTTTGCCCTATTAAAGGCCTACCCTGTTAAAGGCTTTACACACTACCAGATGTGACCCTATTAAAGGATTTCTACACCTTGTTAGGAGTGTGCCCTATTAGAGGACTTAAGAGCATTCAACTTAGAATGTCACCTTGTTAAAGGATTTACATAGAGCTGTTAGGCTCACCCAAGTCTATGGGATTTATAGGACCACCTTCTCAAAAGAATCTTTTATCCCTCTCTAAGGATCTCCTATCCTTCTCCTAAGGATCTCTTATCCTTCTCATGGGGATCTTCTATCCTTTTCCTAAGGGTTACCCACCTAGCTATTAAGCTAACCTAGCTATGTAGGATTTCAATATCTAATACAATGGTAAGAGAGTATTAGAAGGGTTTTGACTTGATAAAGATTGCAACCCTAACCTTGCAGATTTTAGATTACTCTTCAGTTCCTTTCTTTGCTTGGCTTTTCTCCCTTGCAGTGCTGACAACTTGTTCACCCTTCAAGATTTGTCTCCTTGAGTTCTTGTACTCATTATGCCAATGCATGTTATGGCCACTTGATCAACTCAAAATCTTGATGCTCTGTACTTACTCCTCACTGTGTCCTCTTCTTGACACTTCACACTAGCCTTCTCTTGGCTTCTTTGTATGATCACAATCATGACCAACTCCCTCTCACACACTTTTGATCTCTAACCTATAGCTCATTATAAAAAAGTTCTATTCTTCATTTCGCACTCAAATCTTGATTTGATCTTGAGAAAATGGTATTGTTTTCCCTCCAAATTGCTTCTTCTAGAAACTTCATGATAAGTCCACCAACATTCACCTTGAATTGGTTTGCATGGTTTACATAGAATTCTGTAACATCTACTCATCATCCTTATCATCCAACTAATTCAGAAAATTCAATGTAACAAACTTATTGTTATAGATCTGGCGAATCTTTGACTTAACAAATAATGCAGCAACTCGGCATTATTGGTTTATTGATGCTCGACACCTTCTGTCTTACTCAGGTCCTACTGTTGTTTTACTGGTGCTCAACACCTCTAGCATTTTTTCTTTGCTTGGCACTTGAAGACTTACTTGGCATCCATTACCTTTTTTTTCTGATGCTCGGCACCTAACAATTCTGTGTTACTCGACACCTAAAGGATTGCTTGGCACACACTAAAGTTGAACTTGCTGGGCTTCAACTAAGAATTTGCTTGGCTCTAACTAGCTTTCTCAGCTCTCTCTAATGAACTTAGCTAGGCTTTACAATTGACTTAGTTAAACCTTACATCTTTGATGTGTCTTAGTGTGTCTATTCTCTATGTCTTAGAGTATGTCATCAATACACTATTTCATCAATGGCTTAGCTGATCCTTATACTTCTTTTGAACATCATAACTTCAACCTTTCTTTAGGTGCTCTAGTTACATCTTATTGATTGTCTCCTCCTTGTCAATCAACTAATTGATAGTACTTGGATCACTTAAGCAATTGCCATTCCTACAAGTAGCAAGTTTGACATCAATGACAAAACAATGATTGAAAACATTCTTTACTAGTTCCATCATGATCCTTTCAATCATTTCCAATAGGTATATCTAGGATGAATATCCACATTTGAAATTAGGATATTTTGATCTCAACATATGATTGAATTACTAAGTAGAAAGTCTCCAAAAATAAAAAAATTTCACTAAGAGAACTCTTATTCAAGCAAGAAATGAAAAAGAAATATTTTTGGGTGATGTAAGATTGCTCTTACACTCAGGATGCTCCTGCATCAGACACCCAGGGTAATTTAAGAAGTGACCCCATTATGTCTCAGGTGTTCAGAGGAAAACCAAGATGGATAACCTCCTTCCTTACTAGCCATGATGAATCTTCTACTGGAATTCCTTTTCATTTGACTAGGTATTCTTCATAAGTTGTGTTCCTTGTACTTTTTCCAACACGACTATCCAATATCTCTTGAATTTCCTTTATAGCTGAACTAGCTGCTCAAATATTCCACTATGCTTTGGCAACATCATCTCCATCACCTCCTTCATAATAATTTGTCAAATCTAAAATGTTAAATATTAGTGAAATATTCAATTTAGTAGGCAATTCCATTTCATAGTCATTTCTAGAATAATGCCTTTTCACTATCTTGTATGGTCCAAACTTCTTCATTTTCAACTTATTACATGTACTAGTTAGAAAACACTCATTTCTTAAATGAACCATGACTTCATCTCCAATTTGAAATTTCTTATACCTCCTTTTTATATTTTCCTTAGCCTTGTACTATGTATTCATCTTGATAATGTGCTTCCTCACCTTGTCATGGATATTCTTCAAATGTTCAAAAAACTCTTTAGATTCAACACTTCTTATTTCTCATTTATCCAATTACCTCAATTCAAAAGCATTTCTAGGACTACTTCCATATACAATATAGAATGGTGATTTACCAATGCTTCTATCGATAGAATTATTATTTGCATATTCTTCTTGTGGTAAAATCACATCCCATCATTTTGGCTTATTGCCAACCAAGCATCTTAGAAAACTTCCCAAACTCTATTCACCACCTCTATTTTTCCATCAATCCATAGATGATGTGATGAACTCAACTTCAAATATGTCTTCAATTTATTCCTTAATGTATGCAAGAAATACCCAACCAATTTGGTATCTCAGTCTAAAACTATACTCTTTAGCAAACCATGTAGTCTCACCACTTCTTTGGAAAACAACTCTACCACATGAACAACATCACTAGTCTTCTTGCAAGGAATAAAATGTGCCATCTTTGAAAACCTATCAACCACCACAAAAATAGAATCATGCCCTTGCTGAGTCCTATGTAATCCAAGAATGGAATCCATGTTGACATCCTCCAACAACTTCTTTGGTATAGGTAATGGCTGATACAACCCTATATTCTGCTTCACTCCTTTTCCCATCTAACATATTATACAATTCTGTACAAACTTCTTCACATCTAGCTGAAACTGTGGCTAACAATAATTCTCAACAACCAAAGAAATGATCTTATCTCTTCCAAAATGTTCAGCCAATCCTCCACTATGCTTCTCCTTGATGAGATTCTCTCTCATAGAACTTCTGCAAATGAAAAACTAACTTCCTTTAAACATCATACCATCTTGGATTATTAAATCCAACCACTTTTTCCTATCAAGTGTAATAGGTTATGTACAAGCCTTCTAAGCTTCACCAAAATTAGGATCATCTAGATACAAGTTACTAAGTTTCTTGAACTGAACCACCTCAATTTGCATCTTTGTTAGGAAAAGTTGTCTTCTATTAAGAGAATCTATAACTCTGTTAGACTTCCTACTCCTGTGTTTCAAAATAAATATATAACTCTGCAAAAAATCAACACACTTCAAATGCCTCTAGTTTAATTTTCCTTTACTATTCAAATATTGCAAAACTTGATGATCAATATATTAAAAAAACTCCTTAGGAAGAAGATAGTGTCACCACTTCTTCAATGCTTGAAATAGAGCGAACAATTCCTGATCATAAACAAAATATTTTATTTTGACATCATTCAACTTCTAAATGAAATAAGCAATGGGTCTACCTTCTTGGCTCAAAACAATTCCTATGCAAGTACCACAATCTGGAAGTGTTAAAACAAGTTTCTCTATAACTTTTTATTACAACAAATTAAAACTCTTATCTTCTCCTATGGTCCACTTAAATTCTTTTCTATCCTCTCTCATTATTTTATTCAAGGGTCCACAAATACAACTAAAACCTCTTATGAACATTCTATAAAAAGTAGCCAGTCCATAAAAATATCTTACCTCTATACCACTCTTTGGAGTAGGCCATTCATGGACAACCTTCACTTTCTCTAGGTTCATTTTTAGACCTTTTGCTAAAACTACAAATCCTAGATACACTATGTCCTTCACAAAACTACACTTCTTCAAGTTTATCAACAACATTTCTTCCCTCAACTTATCAAACAACTTTGAAATATGCATCAAATTCTCCTCCAACATCTCACTAAAGATCAAAATATTGTAGGGCAAACAATGAAAAACTTACCTAGAAACTCTTTAAGTACCTCATTCATGAGCCACATGAAAGTGTTTGGTGTATTGGTTAGCCCAAAAGGCATGACTAACCACTTTTACAATCCTTCCCTTGTCTTAAAAGTAGTCTTTTTCTCACTGCCTTCACTGATACAAATACAATGGTATCCACTCTTCATATCTATCTTTGTGAAATATACAACTCCACTCAAATAATCCATAATATCATCCACCCTTGGCAATGGAAATCTATATTTTATTGTGATCTTGTTGATAGCATGAGAATCTATGCACATCCTCAATTCTCCATTCTTCTTAGGTGTTAATACTTCTAGTACACTACATGGAATCAGACTCTCTCAAATCAATCCCTTCTATAATAACTCATTCAAATTCTCACTTCTATAATAACTCATTCAAATTCTCACTTTGTGTTGGTATCATTCTATGTGCTACTTTATTTGGAGAACTGGCTCTTGGAATCAAATCCATTTGGTGAGTGATATTCCTTATTGGTGGTAATCCATCTGACACAATATTAGATATAATATCTAGAAATTCTTCCAACAAATATGTAACTTCTGCAAGTACTCCTTCTACTTCTTTTCCATTTTTTGGAATTATCATAGAACACATATGCCCATGCTTCATACCCTCTAAGAACCTCTTTCAATAAAAAAAAAAAACTCTAGCAACACTACAAACCTTTTCATTTGTATCATTCAATGGCTTCAGCTTATATTTAATTCCATCATTTGTTAGAGTATGACCTACCCAACAACATATGACATATGTCCATAGGTATGATATGACATAACACCTCATCTTGGCTACTTCCAATCTTGAACTTTACTCAGAATTGCTCACTGGCCATGACCTCATGGTCATCTTGTACCTAGGCAATACAATATGAATGTGAGTGTTTCTTCCTCTTTAAATTCAACTTTATGACCATCTTTTCTAACACTAGATTTTCAATAATTTGAACATCAATGATTACATGGAAAAACTTATCTTCACATTTGCACCTTGTGCAAAACAAGATCACTTGATCATGTTCATTCTTGCCACTCAGTAGCACTCTTTTATTAACTAGGACTCCTCCTCTATCAACATCTTTAGAATGTGATGATTTGGCATCTTCATCAACATGCACAACTCTGGCTTGGCCTTTGGTTCTTCTATCTATCCTTCCTTTTCATTGGGAGCATTCAAATGCTTTATGCCCCTCTTCTCCATCCCAAGATACCCCCCAATTTGATAACATTTTCCATGATTTCCCATCAAAAGGTCTAAAATTTGAGGATCTTCCCTAGCTCATCATTTTTCTCATTTGGTGCATCAAGTTCACCCAAAGCTTTCCTATTCCAAGTGTGTGGATTATTCTTTGTACAAATATAACTATTGTCTATAATATGGACTCTCCATTTCCTACATGTTTCCTCCCTAATATCCTCTAGAACAACTACCCACTTCATTGTTACATTATCTTGTCATGAGTCCTCCCAAAACTTAGCTTGGGTTTTTTTATTCACTTCTTAGGTGACATATTTTGTAATCACTAGTTTACATTCTATAATAAAGTTCCAGATGGAAGAGCCTTTAGGGACGTGTAGGGTAGGTAGTAAGGATTCTCTCTAGCTTATTTGAATTCAAGTACTTATTCCTAAGGATATGGACCCACTTTCTATTGCAACAATTGTACATCCCCCATACAAATTTGTGCCCCTTACCATGTTCATAATATGGAGTTCCTTAGTTGTGACCTCTTTGGCCTTTAATGGTTTACAAACCTTATCCCAAACCAAAAGTAGATTTTCATGCTCACCTTTAGAGTTATTTTACATGAAGCATCACATTATCTAACATATACCATCCTTTTCTGCCTTGGGAACCTTCATACAAGACATAGAATATATAGGAAACATTGACAAGACTATTTTGATCATAAGTATCCTCCTAGTCAAGGATAGCCATTTTCCCTTCTCTGATTCCATCTTCATCTTGCAACTACTAATGAGATTGTTCCAACAACTATTCTTGTTTACTCCCCCAAACAATGACAACCCAACAAATTTCCCTTGTAAAGGATCAACCTTAAAATATAAGATTTGAACCGAATCTCCTTGCACTCTCAACTATGTGTTTAGGAAGAAAACCTCTATCTTTATCCAATTGATTGGCTTCCTTGAGGGTCTAGTATACTTAAATTCAATTTTTCTCTAATAATTCTAGCTTAAATCTTATTTTATTTCCCAAAAAAATGGTGTAATTTGCAAACTACTAGTGGGTGGGATTTTGCACTTGTGGGAAAATGTCAATGCTACACCACCTTCCATTTTATTTTTGAGCCTTGATAAATCCACTCAAAGCTTTTGACATTATAATGAATATGAAAAGTGAAAATAAGTATCCTTTAATAATCCCCTTGGTAGAAGAGAAATTTTCTTGAGAAATCCCATTTACAAGGACCAATAAATGTGATCCATCAATGCAACATTTAATTCAATTGATCCAACCCTTTTTGAATCCAATCTTCTTTAGCACTTCAATAAGAAATCCCCTATATACCATGCCATAAGCCTTCAAAATGTATAGCTTAATGGTCATACATAAAGATCTTGTTTTTCTTGTTAAATGTATAACCTCATGTGCAATTATGATACCTTCTATGATTGATCTTCCTAGGAAAAATCCACTCTTCTCATATGAAATGATTTTCAAGAGTACCTTCTTTATTTAGACTAGATATAACTTTGGTGATAGCCTTACACATCATATTGCAAAGTGCAATTGGCCTAATCTACCATAGACTATATTGCCTACTTCTTTGGGGTGAGTGCAAGGAAAGTATGATTGAAAGAACTTGACATCACTTACTTTCTCTGGCATTTTTCAATTGTACTATACAAATCCCTTCCAATGGTATCCCAAAATGTCAAATAAAAATTTGTTGAGAACCCATCTAACCCCTATGCATTACTTTCTCCCAAATTAAAAAATATCATTTTGATCTCCTCAATATTTATTTATTTTTAATGTTCCTAATTCTCAACCTTAGAGATGAGTGAGGGAATGTTACTTAAAACTTCAACCATTTTCTCCCTATGATCCATGATTCCCCTATTTAAATTTTCTTCAAATGAGTAACTACTACTTGATTCACATCATCCTCTGATGCAAACCTTGAACCATCATCTATGGTAGTCTCATTGAGATAGGTCCTATTCCTAGTGCCCAATGTTTTTTGTGAAAAAATATTGTGTTCTTGCCCCACTCCTTCAACTAGTCCTCCCTTAATTTTTACTTCAAAAAAATGTCCTCTCTATTGGGTATTTCTTTGATGTTCACTTTCATCTCCACCTCCTTTATGAAATCCTCTTCAACCATCCCTTGGGTATAAGATTTCTAAATGAGAGCATCCAATTCTACCTCAACTCTCTCCTTATCCATAAAAATATTCTTGAGCATGTGGTGACTCCAATCCCTTAGTCTTTCCTTTACATGTTTGAGCTTTTCTGTAAATTTAATCATTTTTTTTGTCCATGCATTTGACATCCTTACACCAAGAGATGACTAGTTTAGGTAAGCTCAAGTCCCTTAACCATATGTTCTCAAATAGGAAGGGGGAAACTCCATGTTTTTTCTCTTTCTTAGAGGATATCTAAATTGGAAAATGATTTGACTCTGTGAAGGATAAACTGATGGATGCAAAGGAATCTAAGTCTTCCTCCCATTTTTCACTAATGAAGAAGTGATCCAACTTCTTGATGATATTCGTAAATCCTTTCCATTTGTTGGTCCATGTCTATGTATTGTTGGATGAAATCACATTTTTTAAATTATATTTATGCACACATTCTTGAAATTAATTAGATCATTGTTATATTCTAGAGTGCCCTGAGCTTCTTGGAATTATCAAAATTTGTATTTAAGTTAATACCTATAATGAGGTGTGTCTCTAACTTTCTCAAGCCATGATCTCAACTCCCCCCAAATGGTTCTCGTAGACATAGTTTTAACCATGCCATAAACCTTTGTAATCTAAAATTCACTCTTGGTAGGTAGTAGCTTGCACTTAATTATCATCCACTATTGACCTTGATTGATAGGGTTACATACCCAGGTCAATGGATCCAATAGTATGCAAATACCTACGGAGGGACCTATGGCCTCCACACACAATACATCCCACCTCTTCCATCCAAAGATACACTTATCCCCTATTGTTTGATCCCATTTTGTTTCTTGTAATAGAAAAACATCTTCTCTCCTCTAGACTATCTAGTGCTTCAAAAGGCACCATTTTATAGGGGCATTCATGGCCCTAGTATTCCACATTATAATTATTATTACTTCTTGGGAAGGTCATAATCCATCTCATTCCTTAATTTACCTTTCCCCATTATAATTCCCGCTAAACAAAGAAGTATAGTGTTAGTCCTACACCTTATTTTTGAATTTGATAAGAAGAAAGGTTTATTTAATTTTTTCAAGATTTGTTCAATCTCTAGCTTGAGTAAATGTATATCCTTCTTAATATCTAAAGCTCCCCCCTCATGATCCTCTAAATATATATTTTGTCTTGGGCACCAATACATCCTCATTGGTAGAGTTTTCCTCCTAAGCATTGAGATTATTTTCATCCTCCAGTTGAGCAACAGAAAATTCCCCACTATCTCTACCATTATCAACCTCCTTGGAAGAGCACTTGAGGGAATCCTTATCTAGAGATTCTAGCAACCTAAGAATATTTTCTAGATCTTGGATCCCTTTGCTCCTCATTTGATCCCTTTATTCAATGCTCATATCCTTGGGAGATTCAGTTCTAACATTGGCAATTCGCATATCTAGTTTTGGACTCCTAGTTCTTCCCTTTGACCATAAAACATAGGTAGATCTATCAAAGCATCATTAGAGTAGCTCAGAAATTTTGGAAAAGACAAATGTATATTTCCATTGTCACTTCTTTTTTTGCAACTTATGCCTTCCCCTCTTCCATGTTTTTGTTGACTGCTTGGATTTCACCCAACCTTTTGGCTATTTCTTTGATAACCTCTCTATCCCAATATTTTTCATGAAGTTCATGTAATCTATAATGCATATTGACTATTTTAATGAATCCAGATTTACACAGATTTAAATTTTTGCACTATTAATCAATGTGCACTATAACACCTTATAGATTTTGACTCCCCTATCAGATGATTTCATCTCTTCTAGTTTTTGAGAGTGTGATGGATAGAAAAAAATTGTTTGGAAATTTGCGGAAGGTGAATTCAGTCCCCCAATTTGAGATCCACCAATCCTTGAATTTATTTATTTCAATGGTATCCCCATTCTACTTAATGATTATTCTAGATTCTTGGATATTTTCTATTGCCTTCCTAATATTCTCCTTCCTTAGAGGAATGGATCTTCAATTGGTATTTTGGGGGAGAGCTCATGATTCAAAATGTTGACGATCAAACATTTTGAGAGATAGTGTTCTATTTGACCTTTGGTCTTTATGAAAACACTCATTTTCTTGCCAATTATTAGAAACCTTCTCCACCTTCATAGATCTCAATCCCCATAGCCATTTAGGGTTTTTTCATTCTTGATATTGATTTAGTTATATTTACTCCCAGGGTTCCTATTATTTTTACCATGCCACCACTTATGATACTTGAATTTAGTTTCTCCTTCCATTAGTGCCTTATCAATCTATGTACCCACTTTGAAAACTTGTTGAGATCTATGATCTCTGATTTTGGCATTTTTTTCCATATGCCCACTAATTATTCTAGACATATTTTTTGAAATATTATATGGGATATTTGTTAGAATAATGAATAATCTCAGTTGCACATGTGACAACTCAAGTTTGAGTTGTTGGGAACAAGAGTCTAGTTTAATTGTAATTGTGTTGTGGAGTTCTAGTTTGAATAAATGACTAACTTTAGATCTAGTTCGTTGTCTAGAGTACTCCACTTGTCTATTACTTTTGTTGTGCTATCAAATCCTCTTAGTGTGTTGTCAAACTCTTAACAATTTTTTGTCGATCTATTTTGCAATATTTTAGGAATGTAGGTTGTTCTTTCAACTATATAAATAGGCTTCCATAATTCAATACTATCAAGTTTCTAGCTCTTCTTCTCTTATCTATTTTCTTCTTGTTTATTGCATCTTCATTTTTTCAATGTGGTATCATACCTAAGTATTATATTCATTTAGTGGTGTTTTGAAAATTCTTTAGAGTTATGAAGATGTAATATATTTACAAAAGGAGTTGCTACAAGATATATTCAACTAATGTGCTGATATTATTGGTGTTATTTGGGAAGAGTACTAATTGTGACAATACTCTCAAGTGTAAGATTTTTTTGGGTAAAATTTTCTTGTTAGTTTTATCTTTTTTTGTGATGGCCACTCTTGTAGATTCTTATCTAACCAAATCAAAAAAGATAGATGATACCAATTACCTTAGTTGGAAGTTCAATATGCAGACTCTAATGGAGGAGGGGCATAATATTTGGACCATTGTAAATGGAAAAGAGGCCAAGCCTACATCACCTACAAAACACCAACTATTGTCCAAGATTGGGAGAAAAGAGAACTAAAAACCAAGATTCTCTTGCGCATGTTAGTAAAAGACTCAATTATTTCTCACATAAGAGACATTACTACTTCTAGTGGTACATTGTTAACTTTGACAGGTTTGTATGTGATTACAAACTCAAATAGATTTATTTTTTAAAGAGAAAATTATTGTCTATCAAAATGGAATTAAATGAAAGTGTTAGTGAATTTCTATCAAGGGTTGAGGAATTTAGGGATAAGTTAGTTGATGTTGGTGAAAAAGTATCTAGTAATGATCTAGTAATAGTTACTTTGAATAGAATGATTAGTGACTATCAAGTTTTCATTACTAGTTTAAGGTTGCAAGAGAAAATACACCTTCTTTTGAGAATCTGGCAGGTATCCTTCTACAAGAAGAGGAGAGAAATAAGCAAGTGAATAATAGATCTCAAGCTTTGATGGTGAAAGAAAAGAAGCCATATAAAGGAAAGCAATGGTCAAAGAAAAAATTATGAGGTGAGTTTGAGAATCAAAGGAACAAAGAAAAAAAAATGTATCATGATGGGGAAGCATCAAAATCAAATGTAAAGATAAAATTGTAATTATTGTGGCAAACTTGATCATTATGCATATGAATGTTACAAAAAGAAAAATAAAGAGTCCAAAAACAACAAATATGAGGGTGATTTTTGAATAGTGATGATACAATAAGTGATAACCTTTGTCATTTATGTCAGAATGTTTATAATAACCAAGAGGGGGAGGGGATGTGTGTGAGTCACTTACTCAAGGTCCATAAGTACCAATTGAAAAATCAAATATATTTAAACATTATCTATTTTGCTTATCCTATTGTAACTCAGTCTCTACTGTAAACTTAGTAAAAAAATTAATTAGTACTTCACTATCCTAAGATAATAGACTTTGGTAAGTGTAAACACTTAAAATGTAAAATAGCATAAAACATTCAACACAAGTTTGACACTAGGAATATTCAATGTGGAAACCCAATTTGGGAAAATTCACCACCAACACGTCACCACTTTTTCACTCTTCTAAAGTAAGCCCTATTAGGAGCCAACCCTATTAAAGGTTTACAATACACACTATTAAATGTGACCAAGTTAGAGGATTTAATTACCTTTATAGGAGCAATCTTGTTAGAGGACTTTGATTATTCTATTTAGAATGTCACCTTGCTAAAGGATTTACACAAACTATTAAGTCCTAAATGACTATCAAGTCAACCTTTGATTAAAGGATTTCAATACAAACTATTTACAATGATTAGAAAGAAAACAATAGGGTTTGATTTGTATGATTACAACTCACTTTGTAGTTTTAGATCTCTGTTTAGTTCAGGTCTTGATTATCTCATAAGCCTTCCTTGTCATCTTTGTCTTCATTGAAAAAACCTTCAAGTAATTATCCTTCTCTTCACAAAAAATTTAAGCCTTTTTCTTAGATTCACTTATCAACCTTAGCATTTTTGTTCCTTCTTATTGGAAACATGTACATATTCTATGATTTGTTCTCTTCTTCGAATATCTATTTGCACTCTTCTTTCTTCTTGTGCATTCCCCCTAAATTTCATCTTTGTACCTCCATAAATAGGAAATCTTGGCCCTTTTCCATTTTTCATGATCCCCATAAATCTTAGGGTTTATGATCTGATCTATTAGATTCATTATATTTGTTTGTCTCCATCTCTTTTCTAGAAACTTTTCATTGAATTTTTTCATTTAGGTATCTTACCCAATCCTTTCCTTGAATGAAATGATCCAACATGTCAATGCATATCTTCAAAACACTTTCCATATCCCAAGAAATCAATTGAGTTAGTTGGAAATGAAAATTTCTCATACACATTCAAAATATTGTCACTCGGTCATCACTCAATTTAATGGTCACTGTAGAACTTCTAGCTCGACATCAACACTATCAATCAGTCACTAGTACATTTACACTTGTTTTTCTACCAAAATTTTGACCAAAGCTATGATTCCTTTTATTTTTTTGTTTTCATTCCTGCATTGGTCAAAAATAAAAATTTTATGCCCAATTTGGTCAAAAATTTGACCAACCTATGTTTTCCCAAGTTGAATTTCAACCAACTCAATATTATAATAATAAAAAAAAGGTTTCATTCATTCACAATTCATGGGTAAAAAGATAAAATTTCATTAATTCACAGGTAATCTTAAATATATGAGTAGGGATGGGAAAAAAATTGGGATGTCATTCCCATGAGGACAAATTTGCTTGTGTACTATTACTTTTCCCATTGTGGCTTTTCGTAGATCAGTTGGCATAAGCTGAGTCCTAGGAATGGAGCTGAGCCAAAATTCTATTATTTTAGGTTCTTCAACTTCTCATCCTATGTTATTTTTTTGGATGCCCTTATTTTGACTGTTGAGATTGAAGAAAATAAAAATGACACTGAAAGCTCTATGGGTGGTTTCATTGTTGTTGAGCTTAAATGAGGAGGAGTAGAATCTAGTCCTAATCAACAGGATTCAAAGGATTTAGAATTCAATATATCAAACATTGGTCTTGTGTATGTTCCATATTCCTTTTGTTTTGAAAGTTAATATCTGTTTTCCTTGAGTCAATGGTCTGTGCATATGATTCACACATAGCTTGTTGCTTCTTTAATGGCTAATTCACCTGTAGCCTATTGCTTCTTTAATAACATAATGTCACAAAGTATATTATTTTTGTTTAATGGGGATAATCTACCTTTATGCTTGATCATTGTACAAAGTTTATGTAATCCCTACAAACCAGAAGCAAGCTAAAGCCATAATTTACTGACCATGCTTGTAGACCTTCTACAGAAATGTTCTTACAACATAGGAGCTTGGTCTCTTTGAAATTTTTAATATTTTCATATGAATAAAGCAATTGAATTTCAATATTATTATATATAAAATTAAACTACATTGTTTTGACTGTAGTATTTATAAAGAATGTTACCTACTGGGGTAAGAAATGGAAGAAAGAGGATTCAGTGGGAAGGAAGAACTTGAGCCACATCAAATGCTTAAAGTGTAGGCTGGAAGTTTGAGCACTTTACCGACTAGCTTCTAAGTGGCATGTCCATGGGATCATGTGGAGGCCAACTAGCTATGAAGCCTGGAGACCATCAGGCCAAAAGGATTCCTAAATGTGTCAAAGGTATTATATGAGGTTTTCATCTTGTAGAAGTTTTTTGTGTGTTTCTCTCTCATTGGGATGTCTATAAGCTACTCTCTTATTTGTTTCTATTCAGGTATTTAGATTGATTTCAGAAGGCTTATCATTGTTTTTCAACTTATATTTCTACAATTCAATATTCAAAAGAATTTTTCTAGAATCAACAGTTAATAATTTAAATCATATTGACATCTGAAGGTTTTAAGATACAATTTATTGAGTTGAGTCACTCTTTCTATTTAGATATTAGGATATGCTTCAGAACAAGTGCTGCTATTTTCTTTGTCAAATGTAAATTAAGTTCATCACTACTGAGTTATGGCTCTACTCAGTTTAAATAAAATTAATATAGGATCATGAAGTTGCTACATTTTTAACCTAATGTAAGATCTATCTATGAAAACTTTAGCAACTGGGTCTGAAATAAAGATTCCCACTCTTGAAACAAAAAGTCATTACATTAAAGTCCATCTTATTATTATTATTATTTTGTTGAGAAATGAGATCCATATGCTACCTGTCTTTTACACATCACGTAAATGTACTATAATTCTCTATTTTAGGTATTGCTTGTCTATTCATTATTTATTTATTTGTTTGAATGTCAGTACTTTTTGAAACACTGATTTTGGTCATGGGAGAAACATAGGAAAAGAAGAAAGGTGTAGGAAGAAAGTGTACAACACATAAGAGAGCTCTTCCGTATACCATGGTGGGCCTGATGAGCTACTATACGATGTCTTCAGGAAGACAATGGAGAATAGACATGAGGTATGTTCTCATTATTATCTTACTAGAAAGTTCAACTTTCAGTTGTAATCATCACATATTAATCACTAATCCACTAATTCTTAAGAAGATTACTATAAGCTACTGATAACTAAATTATCAATTTGTTAGTCCCTAATGCCTATAGACGTAACTTTTCCATTTAATCATGCCTTTGGAATCATTCAAAAAGGAAAGTAATCCCATCAAATAAGCATCATTTTTCATTTTCTATTAAATATTAGTTTTATTCTCAAATTCAAAGCTGTCTCATTGGTTTGAACTTATTTTCTCGGTAGTCTTTTATTTTTTGGAATGCAAAATTCTATTAAAAATATGTATGCCCAGGTCATGGAAAGAAAACCACATGTGCTTTGTACAACCCACTACACGTGGCTTTGGCATGTGCTCATCAGAGTGGTGTCAATACTATTACTACAACTATGTTTAATTATTTTTGCAAGAAATTCTACTTTTGAAATGCACAAAATGCAGCTTCAGATCAACAGGTATGGCCATTACGCTTTTTATCTTTAACATGATGGCTCTCATTTCTTTCTTATTTCCATAGTAGATAAAAATCACTTGTTCCTCCTCTTTTGCAATTGTACTACAAATGTTTTTGTGATCAGATCATTGGTTTGAATGTTTCCCCTTCCAACATTCTTCCTTAGCACCTTTCACAATTCTCCCATGTGAATATTACTTCCCCATTCCATAGTGCACAATAAAAAGTTTTGCTAAGGGTTTTAAACTAATAAATTACACTTGTTAAATATGTTCACTTACATTGATAAGCCATTCAAAAAAATTTGTTGTGTGTATTGCATGCAAGTGTCTCTCTTCATGAGATAGTTTATCTAATGATTAGCCTTATTGTGTTGCATGGTTTCTAAATAGGAATCAACTCCTTCCAACATATATGTGGCCTTTAAATGCATTTGTCTTTTCTAAAAGTTAGATTTTGTTATAGTTTCATATAGGCAGACATAATATGAAATGAAGATCTTAGGGATATAATCTATTTAGTTGAGGATGTAATGATATTTCTATGATTTTGATAGAATGTATTACTTTCTTTGATAAGCTGAAGCATATGGCCTGTCATTTTTGCCACCATATTTAAGGAGACTTGCAAACTACAATTATGGAATGAATTTTATTATTTTTGGTTCTAAAGCCTTTGAATGCTTCATTTTTTTTACACAAGAAGATACCAATTATTGCAAACTTGAGCCTAAGCACTCATACCTAATGGTTTAAGGACTTTAAGGAGGTTTATGATTTTGGCACTCAAGATTGGTTCACATTTTATAGTTTCATTGTTGTGGAACTCAAGATTGGTTTGTATTTTATAGTTTTATTGTAGTTAATGTAGAGATCTAACTTTTTTTTATTGTTAGGACTTGATTAATTTCCCATTTGGCCTAGGGATATCCGTAAACATAGTCAAACCTGCTGAACCTCTGATCATCCAAGAAATTAAAAAAGCCTCCTTGAGGTTGGTTTTTTTTAAATGTTTGCACCATGTTGTTTTATAATGATTATATATTCATTAACATTCAATATTTATGCAACTTTAATGTATCACTGATGTTGGTTTGTTGTGAATTCAAGAATTGAAGATTTATGCAAAATGGGTTATTTCAAAGTCATGAGTCTAATCTTATAACCAAATTCTAAGCCTCAACATCTGAGTTAGTGTCATATTTTTGAAAATCATTATTAATGTAAGCCTATATTCTGTCTCCAATCATGATTTCAATTTTTTATTTCCTACAACCTCCTTTATAGTTTTCCCTCTCTTATCACTCATGATCCTTGCCATGCTCTTTATGTCATGATTGAATAAATTGTCATTTGTCATCAATGCCTTTGATATAATACACTTTCACTTTTTAAAACACACACTATTATTTTCAATCCTTCTTGTGATTGTGTTTTTGTAGTTTTTAAGCTTTTAGTTTACTATCTACCAATGGCTTGGTGTTTTATTCATGACTTGGCATTATACAAGAAGCACCTTGTCACTTTGTTGAAGGCATTGCTAATAGCATTATAGTTCCATTTGGTGTCACTTTTTACTTTTAGCATAGAGAACTTTTTTGTTGTTTGGATTACCTTTCCCTACCTATATATCATCCATTGACATCAATCATGTAGATTGCCTCTTGTTATACCACTTTCATATGAATTCTCTTGTCACTTGATGACTATCATCTACAAGAAATCATCTTCTCTAGCTTGTCCTCTCATTATCACCATAACATATCTTACAGGACTGTCCATAATCAATATTGGTATATATGGATTGGTAGACTTACTCATACCTTCACATTCCTTTTGCAGCCCTGACACCTTAAATGACCATTACGCATTTTGACTAATTATCACTGTCTTTCTTTGGCCATTGGTTTTATAAGTCATCTTTCCCATGTTTAATCTATTGCAGTTATAATGTGTGTTTTTTCATTGTCAAGCTATTGTCAAGACTCAGTATAATTTATCTTTATCTCCCAAGAACTTTTTTTTTAACCCTTATTACCTATACTCAGGGTTACTGGCTTGAACGTGGATGTTGATACGAGAACCCAATATATGGACAAGTGAAAATCTCTTTGGAGGCTCTGGATGTGTTTGGTTGTGTGTGTATTTTATAATTTTTTATATATACAAAAAAATTAGAGAAAAATACAGAATCAAATCAATTGATAGTATGATACTTCATCATTGACCAATGCCAAATCATGTCTATCTTTTCTTGTGCTCTCTCTTGCCACAATCTTGAATTGTCTTTCTTGCCAACCTTTCAAATTCATGTATCTTTTTCCTTATACCCTTCATGACCATAGAAAAATATTGTACTTCATCACTTGATCTCTATGACTCTAGGACATGTTGAAGCTTCAACTAAATAGAGATGCCCACCATGACCAATCACTTGGACAACTACTCTTCCAAATTCTTTCCTGCAAGGTTTGCCTTTTTGGGGTGTCTATTTTGAAGAAAACATTTTCTTCTATACTGCTGATTAGAGTAAAGGGTCATTTCTCTCCTCAGTACCTTGATCTTGCCTCTTCCAACTCATCATGCTTCACTAAGTTGTTATTACTTTACTTCTTTTAAGTTTTTACCATCTTTTCTACCTTACAAATTTTCCACTCCTTGCAACAAAACAACATCTCAATACTACCAACTAAAAAATGAATTCCTACAAAAAAAATGCATGCAAAAGATGTATGCAGTTAGCTGTACTCATTGAGATGTGCTCATTGTCAATGGGTTGTCATCTTTTACCTCCCAAATTAAAATTAGTGACACCCTTCTTTAATTTTTTATGTCTCTTCAAACTTAAAATCCACATGTATTATCATCTTTAATGATTATATTTGCTTTTACATTCTCATTCTCATAAATGATTAAATCATTTACAAAGATGTCACACATTAAGAGGCTTATGTTTCGACTAAAGAAGACAAAACAAACTTGAGAAGGAAAAAATGAGAACCCTCTAAAAATCATGAATATGCCCATGACATCTTAAGACCATAAAGACACTCTTGTTAACTATTTTCTTCTATTCTCTTTTATCTTGATTGAAGCATCAAATTTTAAGGAAAATCTATAGTATGACTACTAAGTGAAAGAAAAAAATAGAAAAAAGGAACACCATATACCTCTTTCTTGTTTCTGATGACTGATCATTGGGGGCTTATAGAGAAACAAAAATAACCCATTAGTCTCTCAATTGAAAGTGGAAAACTCTAGCCACCAAAAGGACTCAAAAATACTGCATAAAGGATCAAAAAGCATTGGAAAAGGCTTTCACCCCTCTGTTGAAGAAGTTAATATATTTATATGCTATAAGAAGCTTGCACGCTATTGTATACAAGTCCTACATTCAATCAAAAAACCCCAAATAGGTTGACTAGTTTTAGTTATGACTCAAATTTCTTGCAAAGTGGCATACTATTATAGATGAAATATGGAGTTGAAATAGTCAAAAACTAGAATTAACCAACTAATGTTCCTTCATTGTGCATGCTCATTGATTTGATTTTTAATAGGAACTTTTAAATTTTTTGAAAAAGTTAAGGTATTTAGAATCCTTCTAGGAGTTATGCAAAAAGTGTAGTAATTTATAATTTGGGCATGGAGCCAAGAAAAAAAAAACTAGAATGGTCTTTTAGTATGCTAGAAAAGAAATATCCAACCATAAGAGGACTGGTGCCTTCTTCCATACATGTGATAGAGTCCAATTCTTAATCCATACATTTAAAAACACATAAAAATAGGCCCACCAACCAAATATTAATCAACAACAAAAATAGAACTAGAAATGTGCTAAACTCCCATAAGCTAGGTTGTATCCTTGCTTAAATATCATATAAAAAATATATATCATAAGTTCTTAGACACAAGGCATACTTGAATAATCTTTATATTATTACATATATTCCACATGCTATAGCAAAAGGTGTCTTGAGATACTCAATGGTAATTACGTATTCTATTCAATTAACTATTTACATCCATCATGGCTCTAGGAAAGTGTGGCATCATAGATCATTTTCCATCCCCTAAATAACATAGGTAATCTTAGGGCTTACCAAGAATCAAAGAGATTCATATTGTAAAATCCCTTCTCTTTACTTGCAATCCACAAAAGCATAGTAAAAACTAGAAAACTATACAAGGATTGACACCATAATAGCTCTAGGAGATGAAGAGAAACTAGAGATTCCCTTTAACAACCATGGAGAAATCCAATCCTTTACTTCCCATTACAAAAACCTACATTTATAGCCTTCCATATCCTGTTGTTGCAACATACATAACATTCACTTGTTTTAGTCAATCAACATTTAATGCTGCCCATTTTTCCTACCGCTTATTATATTTTTTAAATAATCAAAACTTGCTACATTAGTTTATGCATATAGACATCTAAACTATAGAGTATTAAAGAAATCTTATAAAGCACCTTTTCCATTGCCCCAAGCTTTTGGTAATTGAATGCTTCTGATGTAAATTCAACTAGGTTACCCTTTTGCATTAGTAACCTCTATTAATTTGCCCATATCCTATCTCAAATACCTTGTTATGTCCATCTTTTCTTATTTATGCAGCTACCAATCTTCAAAAAAGTTAGACTAAGTCAAATTTCCAAAATGGGAGTTAAAGCCTTAGAGCCAACTTTTACTTTCTAATCATGAACAAATATGCTCTCCTACTATAAATAAGCCCAAATAGTTAGCTTGCGGCCATAAATCCCATCCAAGATTTGATTTTGTTTCACATTTGGATCCTTTGCAATATTATTTCATATGTGCTTGTGCAAGCTAGGTGGTGGTAAGGGGATACTTAATCAAGGCAAGAAGAAATAGGCCCAAAATAATGCGTAGAGAAACTGTGCAACTTTAGTTAGAGTCTAGACAATGATGTGGATGGAACCATTAATTTAAATCAGTTCTTCTTAGTGGTCATATTTGGATTTTTATCAGCATCTATAGAAATTTCAAGGTTTCCAGGAGGTGAAAATGTGTGTCTAAGGTGATTCTTGAAGGTAATAATTTAGCACAATCAAATAGACATTTTTACTTCATCATTTTTAAAGTTGCCTACATTGCCTACATTGTTAGTCTATGCCTAAAATAAAATTAAGTGCTGAACTAGACTTAGATGAGGGTAACCATTATCTAATGAATGTCACAAGAGCCATTGTTAAATGCCACAATCAATTTCATGGTAACTGATGGCAGAAGTATCAATTTCCTCTTCCTTAATTACTTCCAAGTTTGCCTTAAATACTTTCTTAGTTTTCTTGGTTGGCATTAATGTTAGGAAAGATTGCATTTGATAATGTTTATCAGCCAAATATTGAACAATGTGATAATATTTGCACAATATGGAGCTTTTGTTCTTGCGTACGATGGAAAAGAGAGCAACACCAGTAAGGATGGCAGTAACCAGAATTAGTTTTTTTGTTCTTGTCAACAACAATTATTTCCATTCATATCCAAATAGGTTAATGAAAGATGCTATAGTGACTTAGATCCAAACCCAAGCTGTGTGCTCCATGCAATAAACTCCCACCAATAGCATAGGAAAACTATAAGCCATTTACTAAAATTCTCCAAAACTATAGATATATCTTTGTTTGAAATATCTCTCCTTTTTGTTATCATAGATGGTAAATTCCCCTCCATATAGATCTAATTTTTACTGTGAGATGCTAGTTTCTGGTTCAGATTCTAGTTTGACATTTGCTCAAAAAAAATTTGGTTTGAGTTTTCCGTTCAAGATTTGTGTGTGTGTGTGTGTGTGTGTGTGTGTGTGTGTGTGTGTGTGTGTGTGTGTGTGTGTGTGTGTGTGTATAAGCAACTTTTCCTTTATAAAGGTTTGCACTAAGTTAGGTGATTAAAAAGGCCCTAACACAACATACCAGCCTTGATGAAGGCTATTTAAGTCTTGAGAAACCCTAACCAAGGTTTGACATTCATTATTGTACTGCCACAGTATGATTACAATAGACTGTGCATGATTCTATAATAACAGTTACTAGTTTTTTCCTTGTTTGGAAGCAAATAGCAGTGTGGTTGTGATCTTGTTGGATGGAATACTTTTTACATTTTTTTTTCTCCATTTTATATGCATTGAATTAGTTATTTTAGTTTGTGTGAGTGTTTTATTTAATTCTTTCAAACTTGACTATACATTGCTAATTTTGGGGTGCATAATGGAAAATGGGTTGTAGTTCTTATTTCGACTGTGAGAAAACCATGGTTCTCTAGATTCCTAGACTAAAAACCCTAATTTGTAAGAATATACAAGTAGGGGCCCAATAAAAAAGTGTAGATATTTATTTAACAAAGCCCTAGGCGAGTTAGGCAGTGCCCAGCTAGGAGCAGTCAACAGTAAAAATGCTCTCAAGAGAAAAAGAAACAATTTCATGACTTACCCTTTTGAGGGATTCAAGGGGAGTACAAATAGATGCTATGTTGTGAAGGAGGAGTTTTAACAAGCTGTGAAAGGTGGTGAAAAAGTGGGGGACAGCAGGGAGGCTACCCAAACCCTTAAGAACCCTCATTTTTAACAACTATGTTGTACGGTCATTTGAAGACTTGAGACCTCAAAAATCCTTGAGAATGGGTCTAATGTAACAGATGTTCTTTAGATTGGTGAGTTGAATCTTTGAGAGGAGGTAATTGTAAGCCCTACAAATCTAGGAGGCCTAATTGGGGCTCTTCTAATAGCCCTATTTGTGAAGAAACTATGCAATTAGGAATGAACCCATCCTTACCATCAGTTTAGACATGTTGAAAGTGTTCCAAGTAACATCTTAGATCTCATGGAAACCTTGGTTGGACTAGGGAATTTTGTTGAAATTTTTTGAAAAAAGCCAGACATTAGTCAAATAACATGGTCTTTATGATGGGCATTTTTTTTCATTTAAAAGATTAGAGATATTAGATGAATTAGAATTATAGTTACTATATGCTCATAGACAAGTCATTTTAATGGTTAATTAGGTTTTTCATTCCTAATTCCAGGTTAATTGTTCAGCTTCACATTACCTTTCCCAATGCATTTTGCCTGAGCTCAAGGAGTGTATCATGTAAATGTATGGATCATCATTATTTGATAAGGTTGACTTTTTCCCACATGGCTCTATTTAAGATGTACCAAGGATCACAGTGCATGATATGTGCTCCTACCGGTTGGCATGTGTATATGGGATATCTATGGTGGAAGATAAGTTTTTCCTCTATCGTGTTGTGCTTTGTAGGATATGTTTTTTTGAGATATTTGTGTTGTGTTCTCAAGCTTTGGCTCTCTTAGAAATGATGGAACATGTTCTTCATCTTAGGATTCTCCCATTTGTGGAGATGTTTCAAATTGATAGGCTCCAATATACCATTATGATTCTTGATGTTGATGCCTAGAAGATTATTAAGCTTATAGTAATACTAGGGTAGGATGTAGTGGGAGTATGGACATTCTTAGAACTAGTGCTTTCATTTTTGTTAATTTTAAGGATAAGCTTAATGCTTACATTCATCATCTGGCTATCAAGAGTGGGTCTTAAAATTAGTTTTCCTTTCTATAGAAAATATCATTTTATATGATAGTTCAAATTAAGGTAGTATGGGAATAGCAGAGTGATTATTTTATTTGATAGTTCAAATGAAGATTGTATAGGCATGGAAGAGTAACCAACTAAAAGCTTGGTGGGGGAACCCATAACCTTGCGTAGGGAGATTTACCTAGTTTATTTTGACATAGAACTAGTTTTTTTGGGTTGAGATCTTGCAATGGATGTAGATGGACTACTGGTAATTCTCTATAATGAGTGTTGGAAATTTCCAATTTTTTTAATTCTTCCTATTATTTCAAAAGATGGTTTGATTTGTACTTTAAAAACACCCTTTAAAGGAGCCTAGTGTTCAGGTTGCTACTAGTTTTGATGGCAAGGGAGTAGGGGAGGAAATTGGGTGCTGTGTGAAATATGTATTCACTGGGAGAATCTCAGGGCTGTTAGCTTATTACAAATATGGCTAGGTCCCTATTTCCACAATATAAACACATCTATTTGCATGCCAACTTGAGAATGGTGGATTTTGGTATAATGTCATTTTTTGTCCATTTGTAGGGTCAGTTATTAGGTAGTTTAGACCCTGCTCATTTTGGTACATGAGTTTTTATTTGGTCTATAGTTATTCATCAGAGGCTTACAGGTGTCTAGATTTATCTAGCTCTTGTATTTCATATAGTTTTTAAAATGCTTTAATGGGTTGGGGCCCCACTATTATCCTCAAATTATCAATCAAAATTACAAGTGTGACATTTTTTTTCTTCTAAAGAATGGTTTATTCTATCTGTAGTGGAAATCTTGTACTCTTTAAAATGAAAAACACCTCTAGGAATAATTTATTGTCAGAAATTGTAGTTGGTATTGTTTGGGTAGTTCTTATTGATATTCTATATTAAGACAAATGTATTCAATTATGAGATTGACGAACTGTTATATGGTCTAGAATGTAATCAGTTTCTTATTCATAATGTATCTATATATGAACATGGTTTAAGTGTGACATAAATTTTACTATTCCTACAGAGAAAAAGGTCTTAAGTGGCTTGGCAATTGGCGTAGGAAGCATGCAAGTTGGTGAACATGCATTGCTTCATGTGGGATGACAATTGGGATATGGGGAAGAAGGCAAATTTTCTTTTCCAAATGTTCCTCCTAAGGCTAATCACATATATGAGGTTGAGCTTATTGGTTTTCAAGAAGCAAAGGAGGTAAGTCTAATTCTTCTCTTCTCACACTAATTGGTCAAGCTATATATGTAGGTACTAAATGTGTAAGAGTAACAGAGGCTCCAATATTAAATGCTACCCATTGTGTGATC
Source organism: Cupressus sempervirens (assembly GCA_028749045.1). Lineage (NCBI taxonomy): Eukaryota > Viridiplantae > Streptophyta > Pinopsida > Cupressales > Cupressaceae > Cupressus > Cupressus sempervirens. Next base: position 724,415,924 of record CM053786.1, on the reverse strand, counting down.
TAATTTCCTTTGGAATGGCTAGTATTAGGGATAGAGGGTGAAGGATGTGGTTATATGTCAATGCTAATTTTATTTTTTATCATTCTTAAATCTTAATATCTTTCGATAAGATGATAGGCAGGCTCTATCTAGTGTTAATTTTGAGTGCTTGTTGCACAATAACCTAGGTCAAATTCATGCTGCATATTTATAGTCAAACAGATTGGTTCTATGTTAATAGTCACTACAATGTTTTGTGCTATGATCAAATACTAATTTAGCTAGCCTAGGGAGTGATTCTTAGCATATCATGGTATATAATCTCTCTTAAGATGATAAATTTGGCATGCCAAATGGCAATGGTTGTATATATGAATGAATTGGAATGCGGCATATGTGTAATTCAAATTACTCTTGGTATTTCAGATACTGAATATGTATTCCATTTTTATGGTGTTGAGTTTTTAGAGTTTATATCTTTTGCTGCTGCAAGAATGACATCATTATCATCATGTTCCTACTCAATTTCTATCATTCAGTGCTGATTATATGTAATTACCTTGATGATTTTAGCATACTGTAAGCATTGTTCTTCCTATTACAAACTTATTTATATTGTCTTAATGTTGGTACACTTAAACTTTGTACCACTAAAGGCAGAATTTCATAGAACAATGAAAAAGAGATCTTTCTTATAACTATTGTAATAACTATTTTAATGAAATTTTGTTATCTCTTTTCTATATAAATGTTATGTCTTGTTCATTTTTAGTAAACTTCAAAAGTAGTTGTTCTAGTGCTAAAGTTCTTGTGGGATAAAATGCATAATTTTCATATAGTGGTGTTTAGTTTAGGATACTTTTCTTCTTTAACTTGTGTATTGTACTGTACTGTACTTTGAAAACTGACTGTCATGAATATAAAATTACTTTATTACTTTGACTATTTAATATATTATTATTCACAGTTGAAATTTTTTTTGTCAACTTCGGCAATATCAAGAGTGCATGATGAGGCATGTTACACTTCAATAGTTCTGGTTTTGCTTACATTTTTGGATGCTTTCATTTCAAAGAATACATTTCCATGTTATATGTTTATGTTCTTCTTTGTTCCATGCTATATCAAGCAATTTTTTTTTATTCAAGCCATTTAATTTGCAACCTTTTAAATCTCTACAAAGATAAAGTTGGAGCAAGAGAATTTTTCTTCTCTAAGGTGTCCTTTGATTGTAAAGTTTCCATTCCATTATTTGTTCAAAAAACAAGACATATCTAGTTCAATAGATAATGGAATGGACGCTTTCCAATTAGAGGACACCTTTGAGAAGAAAAATTCTCCTACTCCAACTTTATCTTTGCAGAGATTTAAAAGGTTGCAAATTAAATGGCTTGGATAAGAAACAATTTCTTGATACAACATAAATTTCTTTTTGACTAAACATTGGTGGAAATTTTGACCAATTCTTGATAGTTTTCTACCAAGAGTGGTTGAAATTTTCGCTAATTATAATTTTTTTTTGACCAAACATTGGTCAAAATTTTGACTAGTTCTTGGTAGTTTTCTACCAAGAATTGGTCAAAATTTCCACCAATTCTAAAAAAAATTTACCAAACATTGGTGGAAATTACGACCAACACTAACAAATCAGAGCTAGCAAAAATTAAAAAATTTCGATGAATATATTGGTCAAAATTTCAACCAAACATTGGTTGGTCAAAATTTTGACAAGGAAAATTACCACAAGCTACTTGGTCAAAATTTTGACCAATATTCATCAAAAATTGAGTTCAAATTTACTACTGAGTCAATACTAATGCTTGGTCAACACTAAGTTTTAGTTAGCTTGTACTATAGATCGGTCGACACTAGCATCCCTTAGCATAAACTTCAAATTCCTTGATCTTCTACTCTATTGCTCTATCAAACTTATGTAGCTTGTCAGAAAATTCATATTTCTTCATAACATGAATGATCATATTATCTTTACATAGCCTAACTAATCAAATATTCATTGTAACTTCTTTTTCATAACTCAATCTTTCGTCTAGGTTCTATTTTTATGAGAAACTTCTCAAATCCTTTTCATCAATCAAATCTAAACATGACATCTAGATCAGATAGCAACATGTCTCATCAATAGATTTGATATCAATGACAACACAACAATTGTTCCAATTGTAGTTTTCAATAAGTTAAAGTTGTTTATCTCTGATTATGCTCTTTCATTTGAATCAAGTGATTGTAATTTATAGATTCAGGGGCATCGATCCAGATGTCATGTAACATAAATTGGTTTTAAAAATATCAAGAGAAATATGATGGTAGAAAGATCTATTTAGGAGATAATAAGTCATGTGATGTAAAAGGATGTGGTGATATAAGTGTACAACTACCTAATGATCATGTAAAGAAACTTTCTAATGTTATGTATGTGTTAGTAATTAAGAACAAATTGGTTTCAATTTCAAAAATTGTTGGTTAGGGTCTAAAAGTTGAATTCTTGAAGACAGATTCTCAAGTTAAAGATATGGAAAATCAAAATAATGTGATTGTTGAAGGAATCAGGATGGGAGGTTTGTATAAACTTGATGTCAAAATGGAAAGTCATCATGTAATGGCTGCTACATGTGTATCTACTAAAGAGATATGCCATAAGGGGTATGGTCATTTAAATTTAAAAGATTAGATTTCTCTATAAAGAAAAGAGATGGTGCAAGGTCTACCAATATTTAAGGATAAACAAATCATTTGTGATGGATGTGCAATAGGCAAACAACATAGAAATGAATTTCCAATAAGAACTAATGTGAAGGAAAGAACCATTCTTGAATTAGTGCACTCAGATGTGTGTGGTCCTATGCAAACTCAATCAATTGGGGAAGCATCTTAACTTTCTTATATTTGTGATGATTGCACTAGATACACTTGGGTGTATTTATTAAGGAATAAGAACTTGAAGTTTTTGAATGTTTCAAAGAATTCTAAAAAATGGTAGAAAAATAAATATCTCACAATGTTAAGATTCTTAGATTAGATCAAGGGGGGAATATACTTCTATTTTTTGTGAAATATTGTAAAGAAAATAGAATTAGATTAAGAAATATGCAGTTTCTCATTGTCCCAAACAAAATGGCATAGCTGAAAGAAGAAATAGAACAATTTTTAAATGTGCTAGGAATATGTTGAAAGAATAGAATCTCCCTAATAATGTGTGGGGTGAAGTAGTTAATATAGCTATGTATTTGTTAAATAGAAGACCTACTGAGTATCTTGCAAATAAAACTTTTTATGAATCTCTTCTTGAAATTAAGCTAGTTGTTAGTCATTTGAGAATTTTTGGAAAGTATATTGCCATAATCTAAAAGAGAATAAAAGAAAACTTGATGAAAAGTCATTAAAATCTATATTTGTTGGTTATTGTATTGATGAAAAGGCCTACAAGATGTATCATCATAATAATCATAAGATAGTTTCTAGTAGAGATATTGTATTTTATGAATTTGTTATAGATGATGTTCAAGAAGAAGAAAAGCTGGAAAGAGCCATTTCATTGAAACTACTTGAAGAAGACAATTAAATTTTAGATATTGTAGATAACAAACTCATGATTAACTAGGCATGAGACAAGTGAAGATGAGGACACTTTATCCAATAATGAAGCGGTAAGAAGATCTACAAGGAAAATCAAGGAACCAATAAGGTATAATGATTATGGTTTAATAACTCAAGTAATGAGTGTAGATGAATGGAAAAATTTTGAAGAAGCTAAGAATCATAAAGAATGGATGCATGCTATGCATGAAGAATATGTCTCAATTATGAATAATGACACTTGAGAACTAACTAAACTAAAAGAAAGTTAAATTCCCATTGGTTGTAAATGGTTGTTCAAAACAAAGTTTAATTCTAATGGCACTGTTGATAAATTCAAAACTAGATTAGTTCTAAAAGGGTGCTCACAAAAGGAAGAAATTGACCATGAAGACACTTTTGCACCAGTAGCTAGAATGAATACTATTAGACTAATGATTGCACTTTCTTCTAAATTTGATTGGGTTCTTCATTGAAAATAGATGTTAAATCAACATTTTTAAATGGTGCTATAAGAGAAGAAATTTTATCTTGTTCAACCTGAAGGTTTTGTCAAACATGGAAAAGAGCATTTGGTACGTAAGTTAAAAAATACATTATATGGTCTCAAACAAGCACCAAGATCATGGTATGAGAAAATCGATAAGTTCTTCTTTCAACAAGGATATATCAAATTTAAAAATGATCCAAAGTTGTAGATAAAGAATGATGAACATGGGAATGTTGTTTTCAATTCTTTGTATATGGATGACTTAATCATTATGGGAAGCTCTATACATTGTTGATTAATGCAATTAGGGAAGCTCTGTCATAGGAATTTGAAATGAAGGATCTTGGAAAAATACATTATTTCTTAGGAATTGAAGTGTGGAAAGAAAATGGTAGGACTTTGATTACTCAAGGTAAATATGTAAAGAAGTTAATCCAAAATTCTAATATGCAAGATTGTAAAGAAATATGTACTCCACAGGAATAAAATTTCAAGTTTTCTTGTGATAGTGACACTTCATAAGTCAATGGGAAACTGTATAGGAAGATGGTGGAAAGTCTAAACCACTTGACCACAACAAGACCTAATATTTCATATTATGTCAGCATACTTATCCAATTCATGGCTAATCTTCTTGAGACTCATTGGAATGAAACAAAAAGAGTCCTTCAATACCTACAAGGAAACATATATTTTTTCATTGAATATACTAACCATTTGAATGTTGAGTTGATACGCTATTCTCATTCTAATTTGGTAGGAGATCTAGAAGATTGTAAACCAACAATTGGTTATTCATTCAATATAGGACTGGGTCTTGTCTCTTGGAGAAACAAGAAGCAACCAACTATTTATCTTTCATCTACTAAAGCTAATTACAAAGCATTATGTAGTGTTACATGTGAAGCGATTAGGATAAGGAGAACTGTTGACGATATGGGATAAGAGCAAGAAGGGCTTACTTAAATTAAGTGTGACAGTTAAAGTACAATCAAACTTACAAGAAAACATATTTATCATGCAAGATCAAAGCATATTGAAACACAACATCATTTTGTAAGAGAGAAAATTTAGTCTCAAGAGATAGAACTAAACTATTGTAATACCAATGATAATGTAGTGAATATATTTACTAAGTCCTTGGGTAAAATAAAGTTAGTAGCCTTTAGTGATATGTTAGGAATCAAACAAAGATATATTATTCCTTAAGGGGGAGTGCTAGAATAATGAATAAACTTAGCCACACATGTGGTAACTCAATTTTGAGTTGCTGGCAACAAGAGTCCTATTTAATTGTAGTTGTGTCATTGAGTTCTAGTTTAAATAAATGATAAATTGTGGATTTGTCCCTTGGATCCAATTAGCTATCTAGAACTTAGTCCACTTGTCTATTACTCTTGTTGTGTTGTCAAATCCTCTTAGTGTGTTGTCAGACTCTTAATAGTTTGTTGTCAATCTCTTTTGCAATATTTTAGAAATGTAGATTGTTCATTCATTTATATAAATAGGCTTACATTATTCAATAATATCAATTTTTTAGTTCTTCTTCTCTTATCTATTTTCTTCTTGTGTATTGCATCTCTATTTTTTCAATGATATTCCTTGCCCATTTCATTGCTCTATTTTTTGAATTAGTTGGCTTTCCCATTTGGCTCATACCTCTATCAATTGTTCCACTTCTCTACTCTCAATTACAACTCCCTTTCATTTTGATTTAAGCAATAATTTCTTATTATTGTTCTTTTATATTTTTATATAGATAATTTTAAAAATAATAAAAATTAAAAGAAAACATATAAATCAATTTTAATCAAATAAGAAAAACCTACCAAACTTCAAGATTAAATGTTTATATTTTTGTCAAACATAAATTTTAACTACAACACAAACTATAGAATTTGCTAAGAATATAAATAACATAAGGCTTCACTAATCAAAAAGTTTCTAGAAAATGTTATAAATCTAACAATAACAAAAATACAATTGTATTGTTTTTTTTTTTATTGGGTATAATAAGTTTTTAAAAAAATTTGAATAGAAAAATTTAAAAAACATCAACAACAATAATAGAAAGAACCAATGAAAAATAATATTACTTTTGAAATGAATCAAAATGAAAATGAAAAGAGTGCCAAACATTAAAAAAAACTATAATATTTTTTAATGCACAAATTTTATGATAAATCTACATCTAAACATACATGGTTGGCCATAAGATTGATCCACATAGCAATCAAAATATTTTATATCTTCTTTAGTAAGCATAAAAAATTTTTAAAAAAGAGAGATAGGTATAAGGGAACATAAAGAGAGATAAATTGAAAAATTAAAAAAATTTCAACATTTTTCCTTTTCCAACAAATAGTCTATTGGCTAATTTAATTTTTTACTTTTAATATATAAAAATAATAATAATAATAATAAATTCTACAAGTTTATATTTAAAATTCTAGAAACAAATGCCTACTTTGATTTATGTGATAACTTTTAGGAGTTTTGTTAAGTTTGCATGAACCTTAAATTTTTTAAGTTTTTAGTACTTTTTTTTTAGCATTACAATAGTAATGTCAAAAAATATATAGATTTTTCACATACATGTTGGCCACAAAATGTATTTTATTCTTGGATTTAGGGTTTTAGAAATATTTCTAGTTAGTTTTAGTAAAATTAGCAATTTTGAACTTTTTTATTTTGTTTTTTAATATTGGCTTTTATGTGGAACTCCCTTAACATCCAAGATATGCATCCTTTAACCACAAGAATGTATGAATGAGGGATGTTACATATAGTGGCTTGCCCATCACCCATTGATTTGCAAACTTTAAGAGATCACTTGAATCTTCATTCCACTCCCTAAAAGAAGGGTAGCTTGGGAGCAATATTGTAGTGAAACAAAAATTACCACACTTTCTATTAAAATAAAATTAGAAACCTTAACTACTGTGCCAAAATACAAATAAGAAAGTCACATGATCTTAGCTCTTGAGTTTTTGTTGACAATAGACCAATGTGATGAAACAAATATTTACCATCGACATACCCTTCTCAAGCAAAAATAACAATGTGTATATACTCTTCCAAATGTACGTATGAGTTTATATAATACCATCATTAGAATGGATTATTAGTAGTATCTAAAAGCTTCCCAAGTCTCTACAATAATGAGCATCAAAATTTTCTATAAAAAGTTGGGTTTATGATCTATACCTTTGAAATCCCAAATACAATCACAATCTTATATTGCTAGTTTTTATTGCATTGAATGGAAAATAAATTTAATTATTTTTAATTTCTAAATTTAAATTATTCTTTCAATTTATATATATTTTAATATATTTTTGAATTTATTTAGCTTATATTTAACTACTAGCTTTGGTAAAATAATTGTTATTGAGAAAATGTACTCCCTAGTCTTCTTATCCTTCCTCCTAAAAAATTATGGGAAAAGTATCAAGGCACAACAACATCAAAGAGAATATTAAGGGGATTGGTATTTGTCTATTTTTGTAGTACAAAATTGTATATTGTAGTCTACTTAGAATCTACTTGATAGTCATATTTTTGTTTTAATTTCAAATACTTATAGAAAATTATAATTGTCCAGAAAAAATATGAAAATGATGAGCAACAAAGCTAGAAAACAAGAAAGCAATTGGAACAGAACCCAAGTTAATGTTAAAAAGCCTAAAATTGAACTTTTTGTTGAGGTTGAGCTAGTTGAGTTTAAAGAAGATAATGGTGTTGGCCACATGATGTCTAGTTTCACAATGAGCACCTTTGCTTTCACCTCCTTTTCTCACCCTATAACTTTAGTTGTGAAGATAAAGAACATTCAGGAAAAAAAATGGGAACTTAAGAAAGGTGTTCTAACTCAAAATGTTGATAAAAAGAAAGAACATGGAACCACCAATAAAACCTCTTCAATGGCTACTACCTCCCAAATGTGAACTAGGAAAAGTGAGAAACATAAGGTTTTACCTAACCCCAATGTGTTGCATATTTAGAGATGCAGTGAGGCCCAAGGGAAAATGTGCAAGTGTTTAGGAACTATAAGGTACCTTGTAGAATACAAACAGTGATTTTGAAGCACTTAAGGTCCAATTTACTACTTTAGATAAGTGCTTCAAGACCATGTCAAGATTTACGATAAAGGTGATGCATATGAAAACTATTCTAACAGAAGAAGGTGGACAAAGGTCTTGACACAAAGGTCTCTAAGAAGCTTTACAATTTCTTGGATGATGATTGGGAAAAAGTTCTTGCTAGTGAGGAAGGAGAAGGAAAAGACCAAAAATTAGGCCTTTGTTATTTTTTGTTTTCTTTACCATGCTCTAGTTCTGCAGGAATGTAATTCTAGTTGGTAATATTTTGGATTGGTCATGTATGGTCTTAATGGACTTTATAAATTGTTGAAGTAGTTTTAAATCTTATGTTTATATTACTAAATTGCTAGAATGGACAATTCTTTAGTGGCTAGTAATATGGTTATAATTATATAAACAAGGACTTGATTTGGCTATGTAAGTTCTATGGGGATGTATTTTTGATATTAAGGGATGAGGTTGTAAATGTGTTGGTTATTTAGTTGTTGGTAATCTATTGTGAATGTTTTAACCATTATTTTGTTTTTAAGGACCAACCCCTTTGTTTTTTGCCTACTTTAATATATATAAAAAAGTAGTAAAACATTTTATATTCAAAACACACTAATTCTCCATGAGGTAACATCTCCTCAATAATATTGTAAGAATCTATTAATATGATATCTTATACCAAACTCCAAAAGATTCTAACATAAGTCAAAGATAAATAATCTTGAGGCCACCCTAGACAGAAGAAATAGAACCAAGGATCACATATAGGATGACTTTGATTGTAAATCCCACTAATTTTCCATCAAGTAATATCTCCATCAACCTAAATTATTTCAAGAAAATATAGCAATATAAATTCACCCTTAATGGAACTTGGGAATTGTTACCACAAACAACTGAATATATCACCTTCAAAATAAATACAATTTTCTTGATTTTGTTAATTAGACTCAACCTATTATAATTATAAGATTTTTAATATAGAGTTCTAGCTTTCAAGACTTAAAATATTCATTTTTTGACATGCCAATCTATTATAAGAAACCAATCTTTTGTCAATTTAAAATGCACCAATTTATAAATATGAACTTGTTACCAAAAAATGATTAACAAAGCAATTTTTTATGGGAAAGAGAACTCCAAAGATAAAAATAAAATGCGTTAACACATAAAAATTGTTTCCATCAAGATTTCACCTCTAGAAATGAATAAATAGAAACTCTTCTTTCATTTAAAAAAAATGGCCCTCTTAATTGCAAGCAAAGAGTGGTGCCCTCCTTTAGAAATATTTACAAGTCGATCAAAATTAATACCCGCTTGAAGATCCTTTTTTTTTCCAACAATCTACATATTTAATTTTTTAATAACTTTCACATATAAAATAAAACTTACATGCAATATCTTTAAATGTTCAAGAATTGAGAGGAATAATGTAAAGATACAAAAGATCAATTATACTTTAAAAAAATTAATAATTTTGATGTATGAATATTTTCATAATCAAATTTTCAGTTCAAATCACTTTAAACATCTCTTTCATTTGGCTGATTGGAAAAAAGATCTCATTGGTTGAACAAACAGAACAATGCTAATTTGAAAAGCCCAGCCAGATGAATTCCCAGGCATTCTACAAGATCAACATAAACATTGCAATGTAGAAAAAAGCAAGCCAATATATATCAACAGAAAAACAACTACAACTTTTAGAAGACAATGGAAAATGGCTGTGTAAGTGTTAGTACCCGATATGGTCATACTTTTAAAACTTTCAGTTTTAGGTGTTGAACCTCTTTGAACCACTTTGAACTAAAATTCGAAGTAGTTCAAAGTAGTTCAAAATGTTTCAATGGTTCAAATGATCCATCCTGCAGATTCAATACAAGAAAAGTTTAGAATCATGATTCAAAGTGTCGAATGGTTGACTTGGAAAGGTTCACGATTCATGATCAATTTACGTCAGTACAGAAGTTCGAAGTGGTTCAATATTTTGACATGCACATTCAGAGACAAGATTCAAGCTCAATTTCTTCAAGTCTGGTGATTTAGGTCAAGGGTACAGAGAGTTCAGGTTCAGACCTCACTAGAACCTTTGCCAAATTTATCAAGTTCACCCTGGGCACTCCAATTTAAATTTAAAATTTCAAAGATGCAAACATATGACTTGGGATTTCAGTCATGAATGGATGCAAATAAATATTAATAGCATAGTGCTCGATGAATAAAGTGCAAGTTCCAATTTTTTGAAGAATGTCATGGGTTGGGATAAAGTGGCATAAGAAAGATTGCAAATGTCAAGTTTCTTGTGTGATCAAAGATATCTTCTAAAATCCGGATGGAGGAAAGTTGGTGTTCTTTATTACTTTATCCCCATAAGAAAACTCAAAGTCATGGCAATCCAATAGAGAATATAAACCTGCATACATTTGGAGGATATATGGCATGCAAGTTGTCAACACTCACTCAAACATGATCTTGGATGGAGCCACAGACGTACACATGCAACAATACAACTTGCAAATACGGATTCTCTGATGGCAAAACAAATAGTCATATTGCGGAGGTCAGATCTCACAATTCAACTATTGAATTGTGCTCAATTTTGGATATATGTTTCAAATCCTAGTTCTCTACCTTTTGACTGAAGCGATTTCAAAAATGTGTTTGGAATCATGAGATATACATCACTGTTTTCTCCTCTATCAGCTCAACAATAACAATTACAGAATGCAGACAACCAAATTGGGTCTCGGTTCAAGGGCCATAACTCTCAACTCCACCGTTGGATTTTTGTGAAATTGAGATATGTTGGAATAATCCTAATTTTATAACTTCTCACCAAAGAAATCATTAAAATATATTTGGGTTCATGAGATACACGTGTCTAGCTGCATCTCTATCGAATCAACACTTTGTCACTGGAAGATGCCACCTGTCAGCATGCTTTAAATGGTCATGAGATTTAAAAAATAAGGAGATACATTATGTTAGTTGTGGATGAAATTTGATTATTAATCTATTCATATTCCGAATGTTTGTAGAAGATTAAAGCTGATAAGGTGACAGTTCCAAGAATTAGTTATGGAACGAAAAAGTCATGGCAAAGAAAAGTTAAATAAGCCAACAACAGAGGTGCAGGGGGTTCCATTTTCCTTGCTAAACGGAAGACTTTGAGCTGCAGGACAGAAGGGCTGATTGGAAGTTTTATTTTCCGTATTTGCTGAGAGAGAAAGAGCAGTGCTTGGTTTAAATTTCTGAATTGTGTGTTGGAAAAGAGGGAATGTTCTGATTTTGAATGTGTCCAGGGGAAGGGAATTCAAGTTTCCTTTTTAATTGATGATTTAGATGCATAATGTAATGAAAACTTTGTTGTTTCTGCATTTTTAGAGGAGGGAGACTTGGGAGATAGTTGCATATTGGAGCTTTGAATTTGGGCAATTTTCTCTCCACTGATCGTCATCTTTGCATGACATTCAGTTTTCTCTAAATGCATTTATGTCATGGATTCCTGAATATATTTGATTTCCAAATGTTTTAAAGCTCTGTTTCTTTACTTTCTCAGATTTCATTCTCTTTGTAATGCTGCATGCAAATGAACTTTGTGTCATTTGTTGATACTTTCTTGTAGTCTTTTAGGTTTCGCATATACATTGTATTTATAGGTAGATGTTTGATATCCTTTCATGCTTTCTGGTAAAAGCACCCACATTTAACTCATTGAACATCTTGTACGGGGAGCTGTACCCGATAAAAATTCAGAGGAAGGTTATCAACCCAGTGATAACCTGTCCAACTGTTGGTGCTAATTTGTCCTTTCATTGGGCATTCGGGGTCAAATTTGCATGCATTTTCTCGAAGGACAATCTATTCACTAATAGTAAGCTAAAGGAATTGCTCCAACAATAGAAATGCAAAATGGAAGCCGAGGAAGAAGTGAAGGCTGCTTGAAATGTAACTGCTGCAATCAATACTGCCCATAGGGAAAGACTCTTAACTATTGTGGAATATTTTTCATCGCTCAAACATAGTTTTGATATTTCTCCTTTCAATATTGTTTTCTCTACTCCTTCAATAGTTTTTCTCTTGTGTAGAAACCTTTGAATCTGCACCAACATAAATGGAGGCCTTAAAGTCTTATGTAGGTTCCTATAAAACTGTATTGAAACTTGGTAACTTGCAAGTGGATTTAAGAAAAGGTAGTATAAAATGATAAGAACTTTAAGATTAGCTATATAAACCATACAATAACTTTGCTACAAGAGTACAACTCGAAAGTTGAAAACAAACAAATCGTAGAGACAACAACTAAACATTGAAGAAAAGAAAACTATAAATAAGACAAAAATAGTACATAATGGTGATTTAGAGCTAAACAGAGAAACTGCTCACCCATTTTTTTTTCCCAAGACCTCCTATACCAATATTTAATCAACACTGTGTTATTCTATACAGGCGATTCATGCTTGGCAACATAAGATCTGGCCGAGACCAAATTCACCGTCACTGTTTTATCTTTTCGTCACGCTGCTTATCCTACGTTTGATCTTTAGATTGAAGTGTTATATTTGGCAGATGAGTTTATATAGAGGATGTAAAAGTTATACAACAGAGAAGGAACGAGAGGAATCATACAAGTATAAAAGGTATGAGAGGAATATTTGATCATCAAATTTGTATGATGTTTTCATCCAATCAATTTAAGGTTAATGGTTAATAGAGGTGAAATGCATGAAACACATGAAAATTTAGGTGCCAACTACCAAATTACGTTTTCACAAATTTGAGAGTAACAATTTTAAGGAAGCATATTTTCACAAATTTGAGAGTAACAATTTTAAATCTAATTACCAGTTTTGAAAATCCCAAGTGATGATATTAGATTTCTACAATTTATAATTCTGATTATTTAATTTATATATTATATTGTTTAATAAATTTTTAACCAGCAATTCAAATTACACCTTTTGATTTAGCTTTATTCATTGTACATTTATAAAACTACAATTACAAAAAAACACTTATAACATTTTCAAAGTTTTTAATTATTTCACCACCTTTACTTTCAATTAATAGAAAGATAGAGATGATGTTTAGTAAGGGTCAATTAAATTCCCCAAACAAAACATTCTGTTCTGAGTTAATCATGGTAGGCCAAAAAATGCTTGACCTTATGCTTGTGCAACTGTTGTAAATTAAATATTCATTGATTGCCATATTTCTGACATTAACTGCTCCAATAAATAAAAATTGGTGAAGAAAACTTTAAAAAAATCAAGCCCAAAAAGCTTTATGATAAGCCATGGCTAAAACTTATTTCACTGTTGAAGTCCTCCAAAAAGCTTTATGATAAGCCACGGCTAAAACTTTATTTTATTTTATGAATAGTCCTTTTTTATTAATAAAAATATACTAAGAATACACTTTACAAAAAAGGGCTAGGGATACAAGATCACCCTGCAAAAGAGTTCACATTGCCATAGCCAGAGCAAAAACACATGGCCACAGCTGGAATTAAACACTATTCATTAAAAATATATATATAAAAGGCAACCTTAGGCGGCCAAAGTAGTGCTAGCTGAGGGTGGTGATTCATTTCTATCATGGAAGCCCCAATCATCTTTGGGATTGGGGGGCGGGCTAGGAATAGTCCAGCCATCTTTAGTAGTAATAGTAGGAGGATCAATGGTAGCCTCCACATCTTTGACCTCTGGCCATGGAGGAGAAATTGCTAGATCTAGGCGAGGCCATTTCTCAGAAAATGCTCAACGAGCACCAAGAGGAGGAGCCAAGGACCAACCAGAACCACTGTGGGGTGGGGAAGCTGAGCAGCACCTTCATCCACCATCGCCTCCATTATGAGAGTGGTGTTGAGAAGCTTGGGAGTACGGGGTGTGCGAGTGGTGACCTAAGGAATGACACCACGAATGGTGGCCACGAGGCATGTAGTGCCTACCCCTGGTTCACATTTTGTTATCATTACTGAACTCTTTTAGAACTAGTTGTATGTTGTTGGTTAGCAGCATTCTTTTGAGATTATCAGATATTGTGCTATGGATTCAGTTTATTATGTGATGAGATTATTTAGACTCTACATTTCATGTATGTATGATGATTATTTTTAGTGTTCACGATTATTGATGATGATTATTAAATTGCTTTTAGTTATTATTGATGATGGATACTTACCCCATACTTGCATGTGTATGGTGTGCGTGTTTGCTTTTGTATGGCGTGTCTGATGTGGTTAAAGAAGGGAGTCGTAGTCACCTGCTAGTCAGGATCTACATGATGCACCACTTCCTACCATTGTCTGTTTAGTTTAGTATATATTGTGTTTGTACATGCATGGTTTTTATGCAGGTTGCATGTACCGGGTATCGACTTTCCTGAATTGCCAAGATGAGCGTACCCTATCACATTATCTCAATGATAAGAGAGGGGAGATAAATTCTCAAGTCCAAATCCCAACCCTTTGAGCCATTTGTCCTAATTAGAAAATTAGGACAAGTATCTGAGTTGAATACCCACCAAATGTTTCGGATGACATATTTCGTGATTTTTAACCTTTTAGATTGATTTTGTATGATTTGTTCTATGATGGGTTTTCATATTTTATCTTGGAGGTCTATGGTGAATTTTCCATTAATTAAGTCTTAATAAATAGATTTAATTAATAAATTATTTATTTGAAAAAATTAATAAAATATCATGATCTTTGATATTTTGATTGTAATTAATTAAATGTGAATTATTGGAAAAAAGGAATTAAATAAAAGAAAGCTAGAAATTAAAATTAATAATAATTATAAAATAATAATAAAGTAATAAATAAAATAATAATAATAAAAGTTATAAAAATTAAAATGAAAGTTATAAAATTTAAATAGAGATTATTTAAAAAGTAAATTGGAGTTATAAGCTTGCATGGAAATTAACATGTGTCAACAACATAGGGGTTAGTGCATCAATTAAGAACAAGGTGTCTACAACTCTATGACTATCAAAAAGGTTGGAAAAGACCCATGCTTAGTTGGTGACACCTTTCAACGGTTTCAAGAAGCAATCCAAAGGTTTCTTGAGAGCTCTTTATATTCAGGCATTCATAGAAGCTTGGAGGGGGGGAGAGCAATTGGAGCATTGGAGGACTCAAGAACTCTGAATAAGGGAGCTTGCTCTGCGGGTTTTCTGAGGAAGAGCGAATTAGTATCAGAATTCGGATAGATTCTTATGATTTTTCTTATGCTATTTCTGCATCATGCATCCCTGTCTTCTTCGTGTCTTTCATATCTCTTCTGAGGAATTTCATATTTTTATTGTATGCATTTTCAATTTGGGCAATTAAATTTATTTGAGAATTTTATATGCATGGATTTAAAAAAAAAGAGAAAACGGGTTTGAGTTTGAATTAGAATCAAATTGAAATAGATTTGAAAATGGTTTCAAGATTTATGGCCAAATCCATTAGTAAAATTATTGGATAAATTTAGAGAACAATTACCTTTTAAGAAGAAATTTTTAATTGTTCTGTCGCTGCCCCTTGGATAGACCCAAACTTAGTCATTCATAACTTTTTATCGTGATCGAATTTATTTGATCGCTTTGGTTAAAAGTGGCGCAACTTGGCCCTCTCCAACATATTTCAATTTCAGCCCGATCCAACGGTTCATTAGGGAGATATGGCCGTCGTACTGAGACTATTTTATTTAAAGACAGATATTTCTCCATTTCCCATAACCAAGAGTTCTTTATGCTTAAACTTCACAAAAATAATATATCAAAGCATGGAATGAATTAAAGATATTATTGAAATCTTCCCTTATTAGAATCTTATTAATATGCATTAATTTTATATGGTTTATTATCTAATCTAATTAAATCAAATTTAATTAAAATTAATTAATAATAGAAGAAGTGTAATTAATTATTAGTAATCTAAGTAAATGGATGAGAGAAAATTAAAAGAAAAGAGAATTTAATATAGTTTATATAGTGGACTTTTTATAATGTATATTGAATACTATTTAATATATATTAAACAATTTTAGAGTTGTTTAATGAAGATGATAATGTTAAGAATTTGGAGATTATTCATGTTAAAATCTACAATGAGTCTTATTGGTTTGTGATAGGGATCTCTTTCAAACAACATTTATATAGACAAAATATTATTAGAACAATTAGAAAATGGAGGCTTTTAATATTGATTAAATAATTGTAAGATGATAATTTATATTATGTTGATTTAAATTTAGAAACTCTGAATGATATTGGATTAAGACTGAATTATTATGTTATTGGTTAATACGTTTGAATACCTTAATGGAGTTAAGAGTTAGCCAAATATTAACTAATGAGTTTATGGAAGGATTCTATAGATCGAGTATGTATAGTTTGAGGAGTTTATTATTTATTAATGTTTGTAAGGACTAGCAAACTATTAATAAATAATGGTTTAAATAGATATCAACAAATTTGATTAGAGTTAATCTAGTGGAGATTATTTATTGATTGAAGTTTGGTAAAAGATAATAATTTTTGGAGTTGGATTATAATTGATTTTTAATCAATTGATATTCATTGAGTTGATATTATAACTATGATATTAATAATTAAGTTATGCAATAGAGTCTTATTTAAAAAGATTAATGATAATACGAATTTGTTAAGGGAATGTTGGTATTCTTTAAAAGATGACGAATATGGTCATTTAAGATTTTTAATAATTATTATTGAATTATTAATATGATCTTTTGAGTATTGAATTATAGTTGATTTTTATCATACAGAATTATAGTTAGTTATTAGTCAACTGATATTAATTGGAACGTTGCTATAATTATCTAATTATTAATTAAATCAATCAATGAGAGTTAATTAGATTTAATTAACAATTAAGATAAGTAATGAAGATTTAATTGATATAATTCTTTTAATAAGATTGTAGAAATATTGATATCAAGTTGATAGGTCTTATTCTTATGACTTGAATGATGACCTTAGATATTTAATGGTGAAGACTCAGTAATATTTAATTGAGGACTATTAGAATATGGACCTATGTTAATTGATTGATGTAATTGATCATTTTAATAAAGTTATAATCTCTTATTCGAAGAATGATAATTGGTCCTCTTATAATATAATGAATAATGATCCTAAAAAAAGTCAAAAGGTTAATCAATTAGAATATAGATAATGGTTAAATATAAAGGACAATTTAATTAAGGTCAATGATGATCAGTTTAGTGAATATTTATCCTTAAGTTATTCTTAGAATGTAATTCTTGATAATGGAAGGGTAATGCTATCGGAGAACAATTGGGTTGACTTGCAGGTCAAATGATGAAACTTAAAACACTTGAAGTATACTTGCAAATAAAAAATTGGAAACCCCTACACATTATTCAACTATGTGAATTTAGTAAACCAAAACATGTGTTTGCATCGTGTATTGTATATGCTTCTTGTTTTGGGTTTTGGGTTGACTAGTGTTGACCAGTCCTAGGTTGTTACCAGAGGCTCGGGGGTTATGAGATGTGATGGCATGTTGAACTTATTTGGTCTTGATCTTTATAAGCCCAACCATGGTTATGTGATCGTATGCTCTATGAAATGTTTGTATTTATTCTTCAGCCTTCATGTGTGAAGCTGAGATGTATATGTATGTGAGATGCTTGAGCTAATCATTTTTGAGTCATCGATCAATTATCCTTGGATTACTTTCTAGTCGCCATGATGGGACTGAAATGTGAATTTATTTCTTGATGGTGTCTTGTTGTGACATGTTTAACTCAACCATTTTGGAGTCTTCGATCAGTATTATTTTGAGATATTCTTAGTTGCTTGTTGAGAACCATTTATCTTGAGATATATTTTGGTTATTGAGAACCAATTGATACTTATGATTATCAATGATGCCTTCAGTTGCCAATAGAGAACTGTTGTGTTCATGATTTTCTATGGATGCTTTTTCAGACGCTCATGGAGATTTGATGATTCTTATCTTGGAGATTTGATGATTCTTATTATGGATATTTGATGCTTTTATGCATATTTGATGATTTTATTATGGATTATCTTTTATGATTCTGAGATTTATGATTCCATGAGCTTAGGGTAGGTAATCTACTTGTAGTGTCGAGAAGTGGCTTGCAATGGGGGCCGGGGCCCTAAGTGGCTGCCAGGGTAACTCATTGTAAGTTTGGTTAATAAGTGATAACATTTACACACTAAATAGGGATTAAATAAACCTAAAAAGATAATTTTTTTGATGTTCTCGCTCATGCCTTGAGTGCTTGTACAAGCTAGGATGAGAGTAGTGAGAACGCATGGTTGCGACCGTGCATTCCATAGTATGTCTTGTCAGTATGAGAGGATACTAGTGGCCGCATGAGATCAGTATGGACCTATGGAGTTTAGTTAACTGCCAGGGTAACTTGTATGTGATAAATGCGATGACACTTTTCCGCTTGCAGAGTAGGTTTCCTTCATGTCTTTGTGTGCCTCTGGGAATTAGATGTCAGTTTTGTGTAATGGAACCTTTGAGTTAGTATACTTTTAGGATTCTTGGACTTATAGAGATTTGTGCTTCATTAATTGATATCCTGTTTGGGACTTGAGATTATCTCCTCAGCATTGTGGGAGTGGACCACTTAGGTTCCACGTAGTCGGGTGGTAGTGTATTTTCACTCTTATCATTTGAGATCCGTCCGAGACACCGTGGCTGGAGTATCCTTGGTTGGTATTTATTATTCATTATGTTCTTGGAGCATTATGATAGATAATATACCTTATGATGGATGTATTTACTGGTATGTTTCTTATATTGATGATTTGCTTTACTTTGCATATGTTAGTTGATGATTTATTATGCTTTACTTTGCATGTTAGTAGGATGTTTTAGGAGTGACATTCCTACTATGTTAATAACGATGATCTCTTTGGTGCCTTGGAATGTTACGCATGGAGGGATAGCTAGGATCCATGATGGTCTAATGATGCTATTTATGGTTGGGAGGAACCGTGCACTTAATTATTTATGTTTGTGATATATGATTATCTTTTGTGATGGATGTTTATATCTTTTGTGATGATGTATCATGTATGATATGTGGTTTCATTTATGTTATTGCATCATGGATTAATATTAGATGATGATGATGTACTTTATTTACTTGGATGTTTATTCTTTTAAGCTTTTCATACCCTGTGATATGTACAGTGGATGATTGAGCTAAACTAAAATATAATTACAAAAGGACACTTGTATATCGTTTAAGTACATTGGATGTATCATTGTTATTTCATAAGGATGGGATGTTAAATGAATAGTTAATTTAGATGTGATGCAACGTTAAGGGATCTTTAAAGAATGTAGCCTGTTATGTATATATGTTATGTTTATTTTCATTTGAATTGTTGCTATTGCTTCCACAAATGTTATGAATGGTTTTTCATGTTTAAAAAAAAAATTGTTTGGCAAATTTAGTAAAATTATTTGGATCCCTTGGCGGGGCATTACAAGGCGTCGAGGTCTTTGCTAAGGCATTAGGAGGAACTCTGGCAATAGTGCAAGGGGCATTGCCCCAGTGGTTCAGCAGCTCCTATAGGTGAGCTACCTCAACGATAGCTTTGTTAGCTTGCACTTGAATTTGCATAATTGCATTATTACAAATGCATTCCTTAATGTACATTGCAATAAAAGCTGTGTGAATAGAACAACATTCCTATCTTTTCACACAGTAAACAAAATTTCCATCCTAAAAGTATGCTAAATCTGGGTGAATTTCTGAGAGATTATGGGAGAATCACCCAATAAAATCATGTGCCAAGAAAAAGGTTCAGGCTCAAATGGCTTGAAAAAATCATAAATCTATTGCCAATAATTTTGGGCATGCCTACAAAACTAGAAGATATGTAAGAAAGACTCTGGTTATCTACAAAAAGGGCATTTGGAATTTGGAACCCCAATATGCTTTAGCCAAGACCCTAGGGGAAGACCTTGGAAAGCAACGCACCAAGCAAAATGGGCAATCTTGGGTTCTATTATAGCACTCCAAATGGTATCAAGGTGTTTTCTCCATTGAGAGAGAGAAGATTGCAAATGCCATCTTTGGTTGAGTGTGTCCAACATCGGAAGATGGGGCGAAAGCCATCAATATCCTTGACTTGGCTTATAACTGGAAAATGGAGTGGCAGGATACCACTACCAATCATGCCACCAAGGCCAAATAGACTGAATACCCACTTTGTGAATTAAGTGGATTGGAATTGAAGAGAGCAATAGGTCAAAAGTTTGTCAATCTGAATGGATAAGGCAGTACTGTACTTGCATATCTTCCTAGGACCTAAAACTCATGGAAACCCTTGAGAAGAGGTCCTTGGGAGTTCTGATGCCCCATTTGAAAAAAATGCAGAGCACTAGCACCTTGAGTCTTGGCAAGGGGAGTACCTTGAATGGCAAACATGGGAGACCACCACATATTCTACTGATTCAAGGAGAGGCCATTGCGGAACTCATCCCCAGCCCATCGAAGCCAAGGCTTAATAGCTTCCTATGATTTCCATATGCTCTTGATGATAAACGAGGCATGTATGGTCATTGGCTCATGCATGATGAGAAGGGTGTGGAAACCAATCCCCTTCCAAGCAGGCCTATTGACAGGAAAGCTGGAAGATATGCAATGTCAAACCAAAATCTTCCAGGCTTTAGCTCTAGTGATAACACAAATAATATATTTAGCACAAAGTGCAAGGCCTTGTTTTTGAGTGGAAAGTAGGCCAAGACCACTAGATTCTTTTGGGAGACAACAAAAATCTCGAGCAACTTTGTGAAACCCATGATGATCCGAACTAGAAGCCCTAAGAAAATCCCTAAGCAATCTTTCCAATTTTTGATAAGAATCTTTGGAGAGAGCCCAACAAGAAGAAGAATAAACATGAGCAGCCACAAGAACCTTCAGGAAAATTTGGAATTTTCTAACAAGGGAGAGTGGTTTTGTAATCCAATATTCAAGCTTCTTGGTGATCTTGGCAAGCACAACATTCCAAAGTTCAACAAGTGAAGCCTGTAAAGAAAAAGGAATGCCTAGAAAGTGGAAAATCTCCCCATGTGTAACCCATTTCCATTCAAACTGGTTGAGCCAAGGTGGAGCTGGCAAGAATGATTGATGGAAGTAGAGTTTTTTTTGCCATTGAATGATAGATCTAGAGGATTGAAAAAAGGTGCCTAGGTAACTTAAAGCATTGTTGATGATTTCTTCATCCTTAAGAAGCGTGAGAAAGGAATCATCCACAAAGTGGCCATTGAATAACTATAAAGATGATTCGGGCAAGGAATTGCCACAAACTAGTCTAGAAGACATAGAATGAGCTAGCAAATAGCCAAAAACTTTATTAGCAAGGACATAAAGTGCTAAAGCCAAAAGGCAACCTTGTCTGATTGAGCGAAAAAGGCCAAAAGCCTCTAATTGTGAATTATTGATGGTAATGCAATCATTAGCATTACTAAAGAGCATCTCCATAGACTGTAAAAAATTAGGACCAAAACCTAGAGCTCGGAGCATAACCAAAATAAATGGCCATTCAATGCGATCATAAGCTTTAGCAAAATCAATCTTTAGAAAGATGGCCTTCTGGTTGGACCTGCGAGCCCATTCCATGCCTTGCCAAACAACAATAATGTTGTCAAGAATGTATCTAGACTTAATAAAGCCATTTTTCTCAGGGCGCACAATTAAAGGCAACATGTGCTAGATTTTGAGAGAGAGTACATTGGCAATAATATTTTAAGACACATTTAAAAGGGTAATGGGCTTCCAATTGCATATGTCCTCTAGATTTCTGGCTTTATGTATAAATTTGATATTTCCTTTGTTGATAATGGCTCCTAAGCTTTTAGAATGATAGGCTTCAAGATAAACTTTTTGCAGATCAAGACCTATGTGCTCCCAGAGGTGTTTGTAAAATTCATAGGGAAACCCATCTCACTCAAGAGATTTGTCATTAGCCATGGAGTAGACCACCTCTTTAAGGTCTTAGAGGGTAAGAAGTTGCTCATAGAAAGCACGTTTCTCAACTACTAGGTGGTTTGGAGTAACATAAATACACTTTCTGAGAGCTTCCTCCTAAGCAACCAAATTTCCCTGCGAAGCAAAAAAATTCTCATAGTGATGAACAAATGCTTGTAGGATGTTATGAAGACTAGAAAGAAAAATAGTTCCTTGTTTGATATTTTTAATCCCAACATTGGTATGACGGGCATGAAGAGCCTAAAAGAACTCCTTCGAAGCTTTATCGGCAACCTTCAACCAGTGGAGATGGGCTTTGATTTGGGCTCCTGGAGCAGCATATTTATTAGCAACTTGTTTGTCATGGCAAAGTTTGGCCAGTTGAATTTGAAAATACACATAAAATGGATTAAGGGTGAGAGCCTTAGAGGCTTTTTTGAGTGCAAGAGTGTTGGCTTTATATGACCATTTTCTAAAAACTGCCAACTAGCACCCATAAATATGTAGAAAATGAGTAGTTTTGGAAATGGCATCATTCCACCATTGAATCCATCCCTTGTAAGAATGTGGACATGGCTCCAAATTCCAGACATGTAGGATATGTGTGATGGTGGATGCATGCATAAGCACAGACGTGTTGAGAAAGAACTATGACTTGGAAACTTTCGGGACAACTATTTTCCATGAAATGACAAAATAAATGGGATAGTGGTTAGATAACATCACATTTAGCAAGGGAATGAAAGGAAAATCTCAATCCTCAGAAAAAGAGAAAAAAGATTGCACAGTAATCATAGCACGATCGAGACGCTTTAATATGTGGTCAGAGCCAGCTTGAAAGTTGGACCAAGTGTGCCAAACCCCACTATCCTAGTGGTAATTAATATTGGAATAAAAAAGGCCCAATTTATTGTGTATGTAGTACCAGGCTTCCCTTTCCCTAGCTATCCAGCGAAAGGGAAGAATGACGTCTTTGCCAGAGGCCACCTCAACCATATTGAAGTCACCACACATAACCCAAGTTGCTAGAGGCAAGTTGTCATCTAGCTAGCCCCACATCTTGAATCTTTCCACAATATCAGTGGAAGCATAAACATTAATGAATCTAAAAGAATGATTGTTAATGGAAAGAAAAAGCCAAATAATTCTATGTGTGGGGTCAGAACTGTGCAAAATAATAGTAGAATGAAGAAAATGTGACAAGACAGTAACTACAACACCTCGGCCAGCTTCGTGCTAAGAGGCAAACATAACTCCATCCTGCCAAATGATGCAACATGCAAAAGAGAGCATGAAACTATAAATCTTAACTTCTTGTAGACAGAGAAAATCTAAGTTACGAAGTCTATGACGAGTATCTTAGACATAGTACTTTCTAGGGAGGTCTATGAGACCTCTAACATTCCATGATAAAAAATTCATGAAAATTCTTCCATGTCATCCTCATCCTCAAGAGAGGAGTAGCTATTCTACAAAAAGGTAGAAACTTGGTGGAAGTCAGAAAGAAAATCCTCTGAACTTACAACCTGTCGTTTCACCTCTAGTATCTGCACATGTCTAGGAGGACTACGAGAACGTGGTGTCACTTGTGTTGTAATGGAAGAAGCAACAAGAGGGGTATGGACCACAATTGAGGCAGAATCCCTGGCAACCCCCTTAATCCCCTGTGAACTAGAAGGGTTTGAAACCTATGAAACCCTTGAAATAGGTGTTGTGGAAACCACTTGTGTCCCTACGCTGGTAGGAATTGATGCTCCTATGGGGAGAGAAGGAGTTGTAACAACTGTTGCATAGCCTAACTATTTAGGGGGCAAGGAATTCAAGGTAGCCTTGCCTTTTCTCCCAATAGTAACCCATTCTTTGTTTTTCCCTTCTTTTTTCCCTTCGATTGGCATGGTAGGTGCTTCTTTAGGCATGGGCTTAACCCTAGGTGTAGCCAAAGGGCAATCCCTGATCTTATAGTCCGCGGACTGGCACCTATAACAAGTGTTGGGGAGGTTCAAATAGAGCACCTTTTGAGAGAAGGTTTGAGCCCCAATCTAGATTTTCATAGAATCCTTAAGAGCTTTGGAAAGATCAACCTCGATGAAAACACATCTCTATGGGCGAGCATTAAAAAATTTCTCAGGCTCCTTTGTGAAAACTTTGCCAAGGGTTTTGGCAATGGATTCAATGAAAGGCCAACATGGCAAGGGTAAACTTGAGAACTCGACCCACACAGGAACCCTAAGCTTTTTATCATCAGAGACTGTGAAGTCTCATGATCATTTTTTAAAAACAAGTAGGGACGACCACACAGACCAAGGTCCATTGTTAAAGACTACGTCTGCCTGTGATGGGTTGGCAAAGCGAAATAAAAAAAACCTTTGGTAAGGTTTTGCACAACAACAAGGCAGGTTCCATGAGGAGTCCAACACTTGTTAACCCGTTCTTGAAGCATAGCTTCAAGAGGAGTCCTACCCACAAAATATCCTATCAAAGTATGCTATTCTAACCAGTCACATGCAATGTCAAATTCTTGTAGAAGAAGGATAATATCAAGATTATCTCATGAAAAACATTCGAAAAAAACTTGTGAGGACATTTTTCTATGGCGGCACGATGGTAGTCTGAAACAACAACGTGAACACCAGAAACAATTGGTTCACTGCTGGCCGGGGCCATTAAATCCTAGCCTAAAAGTTCCCACAGTAAAATAGGTGTGACAAGTGGAGACTACAGAAGGAAAGTTTTGACAAGGAACTATACGCAAGAAAACTGCAAGTTCACATGAAGTAAGAAACCCTAAAACTTATTTCATTGTTGAAGTCCTCCAATTTTAAGTTTGAAATAATTACCCTCTCCAATTATAGTTGATAGTATATGGACACGACAATTGTCCCTACAAACTATAAAGTTGACCAAATTTCAAAAAATAAAAAATACTTTTTAAAAAAAATATATTTTTAGCATTTGATGCATATTTTGTGATGGAAGACAACAAAAAAATTTGAAAAAAAATTCACTATACTTTTGCATATTTGAAAAGTGCCATTCATACTGTGAATTGTATTTAGCTGCTAATTGCTAAGAATGTATGTGTATTATTGAATATAAAAGCTTTAAATAAAATCATAATTATGTTGTTGGTTATAGATGGAAGCACTCTTCTAATTGGCCTCCTGGAGGCACATAGGTGGATTGTCACGAACTTTCTTAGATTTTGGCCTCTAGGAAGTGTTCCTGTTTGCTAGGACCAAATGTTTTGGCTTGGGGAGGTACCTTGTCTAGTAAATATCATGTCTCTATTGGGTATTAGAAGATAATTAGAAAATTATTTGGGGATGCTGAGGTCTCTTGGTGGAAGCAGGTTTGGATTAAATTCTCTTAGTCCAAATGCAATTTTTTCATGTGGCTAGTGGCTCACAACTATTGTCTTACATGGAACAATGTCTTACATAGGACAATCTTCGTAAACGTGGATTTCAGAGCCCTCTTATTGTTTGGGAATAGGGAGGAGTCTATCTCCCATTTGTTCTTTCATTGCTCTTTTTCTAATCAGTTATGGCACCTTTGGTGGAGTGCTTGGGGTTGCTCTTATAGGCATGCTTCCTCTTTGCCTGAGTTCTAGACCCGCTTGGGCAGTGCTCCCTCCAAGTCTTCTCCTCTACATGTTGCTTGGATTGCTACCTATCATTCATTCTTTGGCATATTTGGCTAGAGAGGAATCATTGAGTCTTCCAAGATGTTTGGATTGGTGTTATACATCTTTGGTGGAAGATCTCACATTCTCTTTAG
Source organism: Cupressus sempervirens (assembly GCA_028749045.1). NCBI lineage: Eukaryota > Viridiplantae > Streptophyta > Pinopsida > Cupressales > Cupressaceae > Cupressus > Cupressus sempervirens. The sequence continues at coordinate 724,389,984 of CM053786.1, read as the reverse complement.
GAAATTATTCAAGTGAAGTGTGCACTAGATGGGGGTATGGATCCAACTGATCTTGCTATATGTAATTGCCTTAATTTTCATCTTTAGGATGAGGTTATAGCTCAATGGTATCAAAGAGTGCCTAAACATCCTCGACAACAAGGGAAACGACAGGTGAATTGGGAGGGGCATTGGACTCCTCCTCATGAAATTCTAAAAAATTAACACTAATGCTTCTTCCCCCGAGGGAATCTAGGCTGTGCTAGTATTGGGAGAGTGGCTCGTTGTAGTTTTAGTGAAGTTAAATTCTTTTTCTCAATGCATAAGGGTGCATAAGGGTGACCATACTAACAATCTCATGGAGGCTTAGGCCATTTTATATGTTGTGGAATAGTGTTCTTTGTGGGGATGGCACAAGATCATCTGTGAGTCTGACTCCCAAGTGGTGGTGAACTTGCTTTCCTCACATGAACTTGAGGATGTTAGTTGGCAGTTGGCCACTATTGTTAATCAAACTCTTCTCTTTTGTACTTTTCTTGAATTTGTTAGGTTTACTTACATTTCTCATGAATGGAATAGAGCTGCTAATTGTTTGGCCAAATGGGCTTCTGGTCATGCTCCAAGCTAGCATATTATGGATAGGGGGCAACTTCCCCTTGAGTTGTTAAAAGAATTTGATGATCTTGTTGCTCAAGACAAAGCTCCTAGCTCCTTGTTGACCTCTGTTCATTGTAATCCTCTCTATTTTAATAAGAATTTTACCCCTCTTTTTGTCAAATGATATACTCTTTCTTTTGAAAAAAGATATATGCATATAAATACATATATGTATACATATGTATATATGTATGTATATATATACATATATATACATATATGTACATATATATACAGATACACACACTTGTCTACTTTTAAAAAAAATACTAATATGCAATTTTATTTTTGCTTCGAGTCTAATTTAATTGATAATTAGATAATAAATATGTAAAATGTTATATTGTTTATAAATTACATTTTGTTTATTATGTTTAGGAAAATCTTTACAACACCTAAAAATTAGAAAACTTTCTTCAATTTATAGTGTTCTTTTTAGTCTTCGTGTTTCCTTTGTTAACAAGTATATTTTGTCTCTTCATATTAGAGTATATTTGATGGTTCCGCTACAACAAGAATGTCATGAGAAGAAAAGCACCAATCAAAAGTGTTTCTATTTGTGCCATATTGACTACAAAAGTCACAATTCAAGCAGCCTTCACCCTATCACAAGGAGCTATCCAATACCCATCCATACATGAACCACCGGTAGCATTCATTCTGATTTTTTTCATCTTGTTCTATTTGTTGGACAAAATCTTCGCACTATAGCTTTTGCACTAAGAGATTTTAAAATTCCTGGGATTTTTTCGGAGTGCATATCATTGAAATCATGAACCATAGCTTTTGCATTTTGATTCAATTAATAATTTTGTTAAGTGATGCAGCAACAGTTTTGAGTGCCTTGTGCCTTTAAAAAATCATTACCGGATCTTGTGAGAGATGTCATTATATTGGAATTTCTTTAACCAATAGCGTTATAAATCTTGTGAAACAATTAAAAAAAATTGAGCTTCTTTTAAGTGATGAACAATTTTAATCAAATTTTAAGTATTTTGCATGGACTGGAATACTCATGAAATATTAGGAAATCCTTATCTCTCTAATTAATTGATTGAGTGTGTCTATCAACATTTACCTTTATTGAAATTACAATTGCATTGATTCGTAAGATTAGATGCCTAGATAATTTAAACATTATTTTGAATTTTAATTGTTAAATTCATTGATTTGAATACTTAAAATATATATATTTCACCTCATTATGCTTTTAGTACTATTATCATGAGTGCCTAGTTAGTCTAATAAAAATAATCATGTTTAAACTTGATGAATAATTTTATATTCAGACCTTTAAACAAAACCATGCCTACTCTAAATTTTTTTTATGCTATAAGATATTTTTATAAAAGATGATACAATTAATATAAGAGTCGATGGAAATCTATTGAATTTATAGAAAAATCTCATCTTAAATTATAATTTTCTTTTCTATTGTCAATGATCACGATATTTAACTAGTCAAAATTTTGTACATTACATCCATTCAAAATAGGCAGAGGAAAGAAAGAACCCGGTCTTTTAAGAGACTAAGTCAACTCATAAATTAGATTATTGAAATATAAGGACATATCCCTATTTATAGATGTTAGATTCTCCACTTATGAATCATAAATTACAAATCTCAAGGGCACACCCCTCTTTACAAGAGGGCATTCCCTCAGTTTTACAAATTTTATGAACTTGACGTTTCCCTTATTACAATCTATATGAAAGCATGCCCCTTTTTAATTACAAAGGAATGAGAGACTTTAAAAAATAAATGAGATAAGATTTCTTCCATCATGAATTTAGAGTAGACTCACAATTTAGTTCCCTCTGGTGTGAGTTTCCCTACACATTCTTAACACTATGCTTCTCAAGATAGTGTTATATATAATATAAAACCAAGCCATAGTGATGATATATCAACTTCATATTACTAACTAGAGAAATTGAATTATAAAGCTTTAGCAAAAATTTAAGTATAAATTTAGAAAAAAGTGTCCATCAATTTCCAATTTTAATCCAGATGAGTGATTATATCTGAATAATTTGTTATTGAGACAAACAACCAATTTATCTCCATGTAACCTATCTGATATAGAATTAATTGTATTAAAACCAAGGTAAAGACAAAGTTATTGTAGACCTAGTAATCATTAGTCTTTATGTTTATATTAATGTTGATTGACGTATTTCTTTATAATTATTTATGTAGATAAATCCTTCTTTAGCTATAGGTTTATATGAGTACATAATTATTTATGGAATTTACAGAAAGGCTCTATTATAATTAATGCTTTTTCTTTTTCTTTTTCATTATTATGGCTAAGGATTTGGGAAAATTCATTAAGCCTCACGTATCCCAAAACTCTATCCAGGGGTAGCGTTGGAGCAATAGTTTACCTTCTCTTTCTCATCTTCAATTTGTTGATGACTCTTGCGGGAATCACTCAAGTCAATGAAGCTGAAAGTTTACAACATGCTTTGGATATTTATTTGGTAGTGATAGGCCATAAAGTTAATGAACAAAAATCTTCTATATAATTCTTTAACACTCCTAAACCTATTAAGTAGAGGAATGCTAATATCCTTAGTTTTACATTCGTTCGCTCCCTTTGACATATCTTGGCATTCTTATTGTCATTTCTAGGAAACCACAACTCTTTTGGCAGAATTTGATTGACAAGTTTAGGATAAGGTAAATAACTAGACCCATAAATGGATTTCTACTATTGGTTGTATTACCCTTCTTAAATCTATTATTCAGGAACTCCCTATTCATAGAAGCATGGTTCAAGCTATTCCTATTTACTTTCTCAAGGAATTAAATGCTCTTTCTTAGCAATTCCTTTGGAGTGGCAATTTGTGTAACTCTAAATTGAGTTTGATTAGTTGGGAGACTATTTGTAAGCCTAAGAAAGAGTGTGGTCTTTACCTTCAATCTTCCATCTTGAGTAGCCAAGTTTTACCAATGATGGTGCTCTAGTAAAAATCAACTCTAGGCTCATATAATTATTCATAAGTATTTTAGAGGTTTTGATCCTTGGTCTATTTCCACACTTCCTCTTGAAGGTCATGGCACTATGGTGTGAAATACTCTCAAGATTCTAGATCAATTGGTTAATAGGGGCCTTTCTAGATATGTAAGGGAGGCTTTGAGGCTTTGTTTTGATCAGATGCTTGGGATGGCAACCCTTCCATCTTATCCATTTACCCTCATCTTTAGACTCTGTGTGATTCTTTTCTTGATGTTGGATGGGATAAAGTGGCTCATTCTAGGACTTGTTAGTAGCTACATCTTGTTGTTGGATATAGATGGAAGCACTCTTCAGATTGGCCTCCTAGGGGCTCAGAGATAGACTACACAAACTTTCTAGGTTTTCTACTTCTACGGAGTGCTACTCTATACTAGGGTCAAATATTTTGGTTTGAGGTGGTTTCTGCTAGATAAAAAGAGATTACTAGATAATTGTTAGGGGACACTGAGGTCCCTTGGTGGAAACATGTTTAGAATAAGTTTTCTTGGTCCAAATGTAATTTCTTCATGTGGTTGGTGGTTCACAATCAATGTCTTACATGGGATGATCTTTGTAAACAAAGATTTAAGGGCCTACCCTATTCTGTGCTATGTGGTAATGGAGAGGAGTCTATCTCTCATCTCTTCTTCCATTGTTCTTTTTCTATCCACTTATGAAATCTTTGGTGGAGTGCTTGGGGTTGCTCTTGTTGGCATGTTTCCTCCTTGCCCAAGTTTTGGGATGGCTTAGGGAGTGCCCCCTCCAAGGATTCACCTCGGTTGCATGGATTGTTGGACCATCTTTTATTCTTTGGCATATCTGGTTGGAGAGAAACTGACAAATCTTTCAAGACATTCAGATTGGATTCTTGCATCTTTCAGTGAAGATTTCCCACTCTCTTCAAGAAACTATTCAGGCTAAGTGTAAGTTAAATTGAGGTATGGATCTTGGTGATCTCTCTATATGTAGTCACCTTAACTTTCATTTTTCAAGATGATTTCTTACAGGTTATAGGTCAATGGTATCATAATGTTCCTAACAATCCTAAATGTTAGGGGAAGTGACAAGTGAATAGTATGGGTTATTGGTCACCGCCTCCACCTAGAGTTCTTAAAGTTAACATTGATGGTTCTTCTTGGGGAAAGCCAAGTCTTGTTGGAATTGGGGGCGTGGCTTTATGCATTTCTAGTGAAGTTCAATTTATTTTCCCATTTCATAAGGGTTGGCATACTAACAATCTCATGGAGGCCCTTGCAATTTCATATGTTGTGGAGCAATGTTGTTTGAGGGGATGACCTAAGCTTATCTATGAATTTGACTCTCAAGTGGTGTTGAATTTGCTTACTTTGCAGTTTCTTAAGGATGTTAGTTGGAAATTGGCTTCATTTGCTAGTCAAACTCTTCTCTTTTGTACATCTCTAGAGTCTATTAGTTTTAATTACATTCCTCTAGAATGGAATAGAGATGCCAATTGTTTGGCCAAATGGGTTTTTGATCATATTTAGGATTGGAATATTGTAGATAGGGGGCTACTACCCTTCAATTTGTCACATAAGTTAGATGACATTGTTGCTCAGGATAGAGCTCCTTCTTGATCTCTCATTTTTGTTTCTCTTTTTATGTTAATAAAAACTTACCCCTCTTTCAGTGTTAAATACTAGAATTACTAATATTTTGGTCTTGGTTTTTATATTAGAATGTATAGGAAGAAAGATAATATTGCTCAAATCATTTTGTTTAATGTATGAACAATTATCTTCGTTTTTTGGAAAAAAAGTGATGGTGCACTTAAAATATTGATTAAAAGAATAAGCTTATTCTGGAGGCTCCTTAAAGAAAGAACTAGCAAGAAAACTCAGAGTCATCACAAAGAAACAAGAGAAAAGGAATGGAAAAACAAGAGAATAGTAAAGGATAGAGACAAGCAAACTTGAATCAGCTTGCCAACCCAAAAAATAACTAAGAATCATGTCACAAAAAAGGCTAGTGGAAGTAATCTAACAAGAGGGGGGAATGATATAGTTATTTGATATCCCTCATAGTTGGTAATCCTCTCTGCTAGTCATGATCAATCAATTTCTCGAGATCTAAATGATTTCTAATAAAATGAGAAGGGGATAATGTAATAGTAAAAACTCCATCACAGCCCCAATTAGCAAGTAAATCTACCACATGATTGCCAGAATCTAATAATTTCTAGATCAGATCCAAAATATATTTTAAACTCCAATAATGTATACTTTTGTTAATGCATGTATTGATAATATGTAGTGCCTCTCCCATTTGACTTCTATAAGTCATCTTGATGGATGCAACCTTGCTGATCTTTTGTTGTGATGGATCATGATTGTGACCCTGAGTGGTCTACACCATCGAGGTGTTTGGATTTATGTTTCTATATCAGTTGCTTTGTTTATGCTTTTGACTAATCTTTGAGATTATGATGTGATTTTTGGTTCACTGAGGTTTGTGCCAGTGGTTACCAGGATCGATGTGGTATCATGAGGTTGTTCCGTGATTACCCTGAGATGTGTGCAAAGATTGCACTATGTTCCTTTTACCATGCTGCACTGGACTAGGTTCTTGTAGCAGTGGTTAGTCATGTTTATGACTATTTTCTTATGTGTTTTAAATGCCTTTTTAATGCAGAGTAATCAATCATTATTAAATGCTTAAGTAATTAAATGGATTGTTCATGTGAGATTATCTGGTTATGTGCTGCGGACATTTACCTTGTTATATTTCTGATTAGAGAGATATTTGTTACTCATGTGATGTTTTACATTTGAAATGACCTGAGGGTCAAATGTTACTCTTTGATTCCAGTATCATAGATATTAGACTACTATGTTGTTCAGTTAATCATATTGCATGATGATGCCATTTTGAGATGACATTGTGTTTTATGATGATATCTGGTGATCTGGTATTTGGACATACCAATGATTATGTTATGTGATGGATTTAATGCTATGGTTATTTACTTCATTCCTGCGTTATTATGCTTTATGCGAATGTGAGTGATGTAAATAGATTATTTTAATATAATTAAATAAATGGTTAAATTATGTGATTTAATGCATTTATTGCTTCGTCTATGTTATTATATGCAATTGCACTTGATCGTGTTGTTTAGTGTGCAGGATTTATATCCCTGGCAGTGGCACATGGAGTTAGTGATTCAACCATTCATATTTTACCAATGTCGTCCTTATATGGTCGACGTATCCTTTATTAAAATGTTTAAATTAAACCTTTCGATGATTATTAAATTCGAACTCATTTGCATTATGTGATTAGACCAGTAAGCGTGTTTGTGCATTTAGAGGTTTGCATTGTCGCGAAAGTTGTTTAAAGTGATTTTTGTATTTTTGGGTTTTCGGGCTTTTTATTTGATTTATTTTAATTTCTGGCAGCTTTGCCATAGATGAATTCCTATTTATAGGAATAGCCTATTTTTGTTTGGGTCAATTCGGGGTTTAACTAGATTGGTTGGTTAAATGCCCTAATCGATTATTCACCCAAAAAGTGAATAAGTATCCAATGAGGAATTTAATTTCTCACTTCTCACTTTCAAATTGGAAAGTTGGAGAGTAAAACCCAAAATCCTCTTCATGAGGATTTATTGTTTTGTTCGTTGTGGGAGCTACGGGCGTAGGATCGTCGCGAGGTTAGGCTCGTTGGATCCAGCTCAGGGAAACCTTGGATTGCCGCAATTTTAAGCTACTTCTGTGAGATATTTATTTTATGGTTCAGATTCCTGTTTTGCCCTTTTGGCTATGAGGTAGTGCTTTCCCGTTTTATTGTTTCTGCTCCGTTTCAGCTTCTGTTTTTGGTAGCCGTTTGTTTGGAGGCTGAGAACTAGTGTTCCCCTCTGTTTCTGTATGTTAGTTCTACCCGGTTGGGCGGGTATGAACATTTCCCTATTTTTTGGGATGAGGGTTTAGGATTTAATGCTCTTATGCTGGCCATTTTTGCATACGGTGTTTGATTCCATTTATTTTTGAATTTTTGGGGTTTTTGAACCCAAAGGCCAAATGGGTTTTAATTTTAAAGTTTTTCAAATTTTTGGGGGTTTTTACCTCGTTTTGCATGCTGCCCTATTTTCTTGAGATTTCTTGGCACAATGTGGGTCATGGACCTTCATGATCCATTTGGATATTAGTCAGACCACTTTTGCACTTTTATGTTGCATTGGGATGCGTGTTGCATCCGTACTCCCGACGTTGTGTTCGGTTGAGTGATTTTTTACTTGTTATGGTTTTTGTTGGACCTTTGCTTTTGTTTCGTGAATGCTAGGATTCATGTCGAATCCATACTCTCGGATTGAGGCCGGTTGAGTGAGTTCATGATGTTTGGTCTTCTTACATCATTGGGATTCGTGTAGAATCCATACTCTCGGATTGAGGCTAATTGAGTGATTTAATGATGTATGGTTTTGTTGGCTTTGGGATTCATGTAGAATCCATCCTTCCTGTGTTGCTTTCAGTTGGGTGTTTTCTTTGCATTGTGTTCTCATTCCTGTCCTTGTGTTATGATCTTCATGATGGTGGTGCGCCACACACGAGTACATGCGCGTACATTTGTTGGGTGACTTGCGAGGCCCAATCTTCCATGGACTTGCCGAAAGTTATGATCATTGGGGTTGGGATGGGAGTATGCATGCCCACGGGCACTTGTCGTAGGATGAGCATGGGTAGGGTAGGGTAGCATATGGAGGGGGCTTCTATCTCGTAGCCCAACGATCATGGCGTCATGGGTTGGCAGAGGATAAGTGATAACTAAATAAAATGTGTGACTGGTAAAAAAACTTAAGATAAGTAAAATGTGTGAGCACCTGATTAAGTTCGGGGACACAATGTGTGAGCACCCATTTAAGTTTGAGGACACACGATCCAAGCTTGGGATTTTTGATGCCAAGCGACTCTCCAGGATGTTAGCCCCTACATAGTAGCCTATTGAGTGTTTGACCAGGACCTTTACTCCTTGCATTGTCTTAGGTTCTTGGTTGCAATCATCATACTGTCCGGCGTGAGTGTTAGCCATGGCTGTTGTGTTTTATGTGTGTTTGTGGTTGGATCATTATCTCCATCAGCATGGCGGGTGTGGACCTATGGGTGCCACGTGGTTGGGAGGCGTAGCTACCTTCACCACTGCTAGGGACTGGTGTACAGAGACGGTCTCTTATCCTAGTGCGACTGTTACTGGATGTTTTCACTTGGTACTTTGGGTTTCAGAGTATGCTTTCTTGTGATTTATGCTTTCATTGGAATGCTTGGATATCATGTTTAGATGATGTTAGTTTACTTGACGCATTCCCTTATCATGATGTTTAGCACATGATTAGATGATGTTATTTGATTTAGTAGTATATCTGTTGCTTACTGCTGTTTAGCATGTGATAGGTGATGTTATCTACTATAGGATTATCTTATGCATTATCACTAGCATGTTAGATTTCCTTATGCTTATATTGTTGCATGTTTTTAGTTGTGATGTCCCTATTACGACAATATCGACAATCTGGTTGGTGGCTTGGGATGTTACGCGCGGGGGATGGCTAGGACCCACGATGGTCTTATGATGCTATTAACGGTTGGGAGGAATCACGCATTTATTTGGTTGTTTAGTTCTGAAATGTATTTTGTTCATTGCGGTGTTTATTTCAATATGTGCTTTGCTTTTATGTTTTAGATGGTTAGATGTTCCTCTTTCCTTTCTGTTAGTGCTCTCGAGTGTTCATTCCTCGATTTATGTGGATCTGGTACTCCTCGGTGTGGAGTTTTCCTTGTTTGTTTAGCTTTTTGTTTGTGTTTTGTGTTGCACTAATTTTTTTCCTCGCGCGAGATTGTATTTTCCTCGCGCGAGACTGTTTCTTCCTCATGCGAGACTGTTTCTTCCTCGCGTGAGATTGTTTCTTCCTCGTGCGAAAGAATACACTTCCCGCGCAAGAATGTAAATCTTCGCGCAGCACATTGGAATCCTCATGCGAGAATGTGAATCCTCGCGTGAAGCTCAGTAGTCCTCTCACGAAGTGCGCACTTTCTCGCGTGAAGCAGTGAGAGATCTCGTGCGAAACTTGAGACCAGTTTTCTTTCTTGTTCTCGCACGAGAAATAGGGGCTATCTAGGCTTGTTAGATGAAAGTTCGAAAGTTGGTTTTGGACACCCTTTTGGTTCTTACACCTTCCTGGTTCAAAATAGATTTCCCAGGGGATAAGTTATGGATCACAAATACAAACATTACCAACATGATCACAAATACAAACACCAATCCCTAAAAATCTTGGATTGCTACGTGAAACACCATCAAAATTAATTTTGACAAAATCCTTAGCTGGAAAACACCATTTTATTTTATCCTTGTCCCCACAAGGAACAATATTCCAATTTGGAATTGAGCCAAAGGGAATAATAATCCCCTTCCAAGCTTTGACCACCTTAGCATCCCAAGATGAGGAAAAGAAATTGCACTTAATGTTAAACAAATTAGCATTGATAACTTGTACCACTAATTTCTCAATGTCTTACAACACAACACTAATCTGATTGACCTACTTTTGAAATATCCTCTTGTTTCTTACCCACCAAATGGCCCAGAAGACTAAAGCTAGAATGCATTTCTAAATACCATTAAATAGTGAGGAAGAATAAAGGGTAGTCCAAGACTAAAATAAGTCCCATAACTTGGAAGGTAAAAGCATGTTGTAATCTAGTTTGCTCAACACAAAAGACCAACATTCATAAGCAAATGAACAATTTAAAAGAAGGTGATCAATAGATTCCATATATTTATTACAAAACACACATGAAAAGGGTGCTACAATAGAGAGTTTGGTGAGTCTATCACTAGTAAGAATTATCTTCTTCAAAGCTAGCTAGGCAAAACAACCAGCACTAGGCCAAATAACATGATTCCAATATAAAGAGAAAGCACATTGTGCCAGGATCACATACTGGGCCTGCTGAAGAACATGATATCCATCTTTAATAAAAAACTTCCCCTCTTTGGCAGGAAGCCAAACAAAGAGATCAACTTTGTTAGACAAAAAAATAGTTCAGTCATTGAAGATCTTATTAAGAATGACTTTTTGGGTGTCATCAAGGGGCTATAGTAAAGGATTTTTCTAATTAACCTTCCCTAAAAATAACTCAACATAGTCAAATGTAGTCTAATAAATTGATGCCCCAATGGGCTGAAGTAACATTAATTATATCGGTATCATGCACTTTACTGGAAAGGGTAGGAAAATCGTTCTAGAAATTTACCTCAATACCACAATGAACTTCTCAAGAAATATACTTCTGGATTAAATCCCTAGAATGAATCATGAAATCCCAAATAGTCGAGCCTTTAGGAGTATCTAAAATTGAAATAATCCACTTTGGGTCCTCGTTGTCTAAGTATTTTTGTTGCATCAACTTACACCATTTCTTTTCTAGATTAGAATACATTTTCCAAACCAACTTTCCACCAAAAGCCTTGTTACAGAGTTGGAGATCATGAATGCCAGTACCCCCAATTACCTTAGTCTAGACCATGTCCTATAAGGAAACTAAGGGGATTTTATTCTCTCCGAAAATATTACCTCTCCATATAAACCCTCTAACCAAATATTCAATCTACTTAATGATAGAAGGTGGGGCCTTTAGAATAAAAACATAATAATTTAGGATGGTTGAAAGAACCACCTTAACTAATAAAATTCTATCTGTCAGGAAAAGCCATCTAGCTTTCTAGGCAGCTATTCTAGCTTTGATTCGATCAATGATAACATGATGCAAGATACAAAAAATAATCCCAAAGGAGAAAAAAGAATCCCCAAAGGAGGGCCATATCTTGTCATTATGCATTTATTCATTTGGAGGAGTGAGTGTGGAGAGTAGATGAAGATCGAGTTTTTCCTAAGTTTTTGGATAGAGCACTGAATGTGAGGTAGTTTACACTTGGATCTTGGATTAAGTTTGAGAATGATTACTAGTTGAGGCTTGGGAAACAAGGAGATTTCTTGGTGGGCTTGCGAGCACCAGTTTGGATCTTCCTTGGAGGTTTCTACTAGAGTGTGGATCTGGACTTGCTAGATTTGGGATTGGATCTTGATGGATCTTGTAAAATTACTATTGTAATTGCTTATGTATTTGGTTGTAACCTAGAAGGCCTTACATCTAGGCATGCTGGATGTAAATCTTATGATTATATTATGAATTGACATTATTTTGGATCTAAATATCTATGTTATTATTTATTCTTCCATTGTGTCATTATTTTTTGGGGACTAGGACATCTCCTTTGGGGGTTCTCCTACCTTGTACTACATCATAACATTCCAATAGAAAATCTTGTTCACACCCATAAAAAATGGAAGGCCAAGATATGAAGAAGGCAGTTGTTCTATTGGAAAGCCCAAAATGTTCACCAATCTGTCAAGAATGCACTTATCAATATTGAATAAGAAGATCTTTGATTTTTGGATATTAACTTTTTTACCTAAAGCATACATATATAACTCTATAGTGTTTTTAATTTGGTGAGCTTCATGAATAGAAGCCAAACCAAAAAGTAACATATCATCAACAAAGAGAAAATGAGTGACCAAAATTTTAGTGCCAACAATGTCATGCCCTTGCATAGACCCAATGAATGCAAATAGGAGATTGACCTACTAAGAGCTTCATCTATAATGATAAAAAGAGAAGGAGACAAAGGGTCACCTTGTCTAACCCCCTGGGAGGCTTGAAAAAAACTAGCTAGAGTACCATTAATAATAATAGAAAACCATGCACTTGAAAGACAAGCTTTGATCCACTTGCAAAAATTACTTGAGAACCCAAATTTGAGAAGCACACTAATAAGAAATGACCAACTCACTCTGTCATATGCTTTCATCATATCCAGTTTAATAACAAAACTCAAAATAAGATGTTCATTGATGGTGTGCAAGGTCTCATGAGCCACTAAAGCCCCCTCCATAGTTCTTTTGCCAGGTACAAAACCACCCTACTCTTAAGAAATAATTCTAGGAATGATGTCCACAAATTTGAAGTAGACTGCCTTAGTAATGATCTTATAAATAGTATTGCAAAGAGAAATAGGCCAAAAATTTGCAAAAGTACAAGGATTTTGAACTTTTGGGATGATGGTAATGTTGGTAGTATTAGAATATCTTAGCATTGTCTTCTTTCTCCTAGATTCTTCCATTACTACAAGAAAAATCCAATACATGACATCCCAACATCTTTGAAAAAATAGAGGAGTAAATTCATTTGGACCTGTAGCTTTGTTGGGCAAGAATGAAAAGACAATTTTTTGCAATTCCTCAATGGAAAAGGGAGCCACCAAAACCTCATTATCCTTGTCTAAAATAATTTGTGGAATAGCCTCCAAAATCTCCTCTAGTTTACTTGAGGAAATAGGAGAAGAAATAGGAGGATCCAAAGGATCCTTGAAGAACCTAACCCCTTCCTCCTAAATTTCCTTAGCCTTAAAAAGATCATTACCTATTGTTGTACTTTTGATTGCAAAAATAGGACTAGCAACCCTTTTAGATTTAACTGAGGCATGAAAATAACTGGTATTTTTATCACCTTCTCTAAGCCATAACTCCCTAGATTTTTACCTCCAAAAAAATTCCTCCCTATTATGAACAATTATCTTATAAACATATACACCTTAATTAAGATACGCCAATTCTATTAACTTTTAAAAGGGAATTCTAATAATTTTGTATGGTGAGAATTGAATTCTTGGTCCTAATATTTATTGTTTAATTTGAAATTTATGTAAAATATAAGTATAAAGTAGTGCACATATTCCTTATTAGGAAATTTTATTAGTTCAAAAATAACTTCTTATTTAGTTCCTAAGTTTTCTATCTTATTTGGTTCTACATTCCCTTCTTTGTAAGTTTATTTATGGATAATATTGCTAAAATACTTTAGGAAACCCATGATTCTTTTTAATTTAAAATTTAGGCACCAATTTGGGGCTGATTCGATTCTAGTGGAATTAATTAAAATCTCATAACACCTTTGATCTCAAGGTTTTCTATTTCAAGAGAGTTGCACATTATTAAACCTTCTAATAGGACTTCTATCTGAGTAGTATTATTTGTGGCTATCCTTATCGCTTTTGCACATTTTCTAATTATGTCTTTGTTCCAGTTATGAATGTTGTAACCAATACCTACCAAAGTAGGGTTTCCATGAGAAGCTTCATCAAAATTTAGTTTGTACTAATTTGGTTATGGAGGAGACCATGAGAAATTTATAATAGTAAATGCTAAATCTTTACCACCCTTTTTTCTAATGAGGTGGGATATTAATATTATTCCGATCATTCCAAATCACATTGTCCCATTACAAAATGACATTGTTGGAAGATCTAATTTTTCCAAGTCTACTATTTGTTACTTCTATAATACCAACTTCTATCTTATTGATAAGATTGATGGATTCCATGTTTTTGTTGCAAAAGACCTACAATAACATTCTTTCCATATTTCCTAGATTAAAATAGATGGAGAAATTTTGGTCAAAGGGTAAAAGGTGTTATTTTTTATTGGAGATGACCAAATTTTAAAGAGGTTGAAAATATTCTCAAGAAGGGGAATGTAGAGTTGTAGTTTCTTGAGAAGCAATGACTAGTAAGATTGGGCAAAACGGTAGCATAGTGATATATTATCAATAGTTTCTTCACATGCTTTACATAAAATACATCTAGAAGGGCATTCAAAGCTAATTTTCGTAACCATTCAAATATCAAGACATGATTTTGAAGTATGGTCCAGATAAACATACCTACTTTAGGTAAACAAAACTTACCCCAACATAAGTGGATTCAAAGGTTGGTTTGATCCTAGATTCTTTTATTCACTAATGTTTGATAACCTTCTTTAATCTTTCCAGTTTTACAACCTCACCAAACAAGATATTTGGGGTTAATGGGTTTGGTACAAGTTAGAAGGGTTGATAATTCTTATTTTTCATTGATTGATAATGACATATTATCTAAAGACTTCCATTTCCATGTAAGGCATGGGTCTTCTTAAAGAAATTATACATAGTTGGTTAAGGTTTCTCCCAATTGTTGATCTCTACACCTATGTTGCCTGTTAGTGTCCAAAAACTTAGTCATTTACTGGGAAAGGTTGAATGGTCATCATTATGACTGAGTCATCTACTAAAGGTCGAGCACTTGTTTATTTTGCATTACATGCCAAGCTCAAAGATTGTCGAGCATCCTAGGGTTGAGACTAAGTGCATGTATAAGATTAGTTATTATAGTTAAGACCGAGTAAATTAAAAGATAATTTTTTCTGAGTAAATAGTAAGAAACATGCATATAGAAGCCGAGTACCAACATGGATGTTAGAAATGATCAACTATTCAAACATTCAAATGCGGGGCATACCAATTTTTTCATATGAGTTTGTAATCATACAAACACCTATGTAAACTATTTTTGGCCAACTTCTATAAGATACTTAATAATTATAGAGACAATTAAGATGGAGATTACACATCATTGTAGAAGGTAATGATCCCAAGGAAAGAAAATCAACCAATCAAAGAATTAGAAGGAAACAACAAAAGAAAATGAATTGTAGACCATTTATTATGATCCAAAAATTTCAATGATTTTCTATTTAAAGAGGGTTCCAACCCTAGGATCCTAAGAGGATTAAGAAGCATGTGAATGAAAATGAATGTGCAGGTGAAGGAGAGAACAAGGACAAAACATAGCAAGAAAGGTTGAGTCTAAAAGGAGATCAAAAAGAGAAATCCAAGCAGTGAAGGACATAACAAAGATATTGAATTAAGATATTAGATTGAGATATTGAGTAGAGGAGATATGAAATTGGCTTGCAGGGAAAACCAAGGATTAGGTACTGAATCATTTTTAATAGATTGAGTCAAGGAAGATCTCTTAATTGAGTGATTATAATAGGTCTATTTAAATCTCCTAATAGAGTCCTTAATTGTAAGTGTAAAAAAATTTAACATGGTAAGACCTTGCAGTCTTAATATCTTTTAATAGGGCAGACCCATCATAGGGTAGATCATTTATTATGGTCAAACATTGTAACTCGAATAGGTTAACTTTATTGTTGCAACAGTGAAGATTTGAGGGTTTCATCCCCACCCAAGTTTTACTTTCACATTGAAGTGTTTTTAAGTAACCAAATTATTGTTTTATGTGTTAAATATTTTCATGGATGTGATGTATTAATTTACAATTCAACATTATAGTTTTGATGTTAGATCTAAGATATGAGATGAATTAGATGTGAATCAATAATTTGGTTTTGTAAGTAAAAGTTTAAGATCTTGATTCACCCCCCTCTCAGTATCTTGTTTCCCATTAAATCATTCCAACACCTATAAGTTGGTGAAAATGTTCTTGGTATTAGGGAATATAAGTTTAAAAAGAGGAGAATAACCACCCCAAGATCTTCCTAGAAACTTGGGCTTAGCTTCCTAATCCAATCTCCCAAGAGATTGTTTTAGTAATAATATTCCTACTTTCTATCATAAAGTTCTATACTTTAGAGCCTTTAAAGGTGGATTTGAAGTTATGAAAATATTTATATTATTACTGGGATCCAATTATTTGTTGTATAGGATCTTAGCCCACTTGCTATCAATGTTTTGGTACATTTCTCCAAATTATTTTGGCTCCCATAGCCTAAATGTTCCAATTTATTCTCTAAATACCTAAGCCTACATTTTTGATAGGCTTACAAATTTTATTCCAATTAGTTAAATCTATTTTCGTATTGTTGGACATGACTTGCCAAAATAATTGTTTTCTTCTTCTCTATGCTAGTCTTAGCCTTAATTGATAAAGGTAAACATGCTATTTGATACAAGGGTAATGTAGAGAGGACTTATTTTTAAAATTGTTAACCAACCTACATTTGAGAGCCATTTATCTTTCCATCTATCCATATTTTGGTCAAATTTATTTAAGAAACGCTCATATGATTTTGAGGTTATATTGTCCTTATCAATTGGGATACCTAAATATTTATAGGGAAAGGTTCCTTATTTATATCCTAGAATATTATAAACTTATATTTCTATAAATGGATCGGTGTTTGAAACAAATATTTCTAATTTTCTTTGAATTACTAGTTCTTTTTATGCTTTCATGCATTGCTAACTATTTTCTTTGTGATTTAGAGCTTCCTCCTTAGTGAATTCAATTGGAAGAATGGTATTATCTATAAATTATTGGAAAGTAATGTTAGTTACACCCTCTTGAACTTTAACCTTGGTTAATTTATTTGAAGAATGATAATGCCTTATTATTATCACATAAGATTTTTTCATAATCACAAAGAGGAAAGGAGATATTGGATCCCCTTGTCTAAATCTTCTTGATATATCAAAGAAACCCTCTAGTGAATCATTTACAAGAATGGAATTTTTTGGTGTGGATTTAAAGTTAAAAATTAGATGTATTCATCTTTTTGATAAGACAAAAGCTTTGAGGAATTTTCATGAGAAGCACCTGTCTACTTTATCATATACCTTTTGTATGTCTAGCTTGATAAGCATTATGAGTTTTTTTTTTTTTTTTTGAATTGAGAATGAATTAATTCTTGTATGATAACAATGCCATGAGAGATAGATCTTTTAGAAACACAACATATTTTTTCCTAAAAATAATATTATGGAGGATAGATTTAAGTCTATTTTCCATTTCTTTAGATATTATTTTATATAAATTATTGCATAATGAACTAGGTCTAAAGTTGCTAAATGTTTCCCTCTTCATCTTCTTAGGGATAAGGGTTAGAAAGGTATTATTTATTTCCTTGAGGATATTACTAGATCTTCTGGATTATTTGATTGCCTTCCATAAGTCTGAACCTAAAAAGTGTTGTTACTTATGGAAGAAGCTTGGGGAAAAAATATCTGGACTAGGAGCGTTGTTTGGTTTTATTGGAAAAAGTGCAGTTTTGATCTCTTCCATAGGAAAGGGACGATTCAACATTATGTTATATGTTGGGGTAACAATTTTGTGGATACATTTAGTGAATTAATTTTTTGAATCGAATATGATGATTCCAAATTGTTCAAGGTGTTTTGTAAGAAATCCAAAACTTAATTATTTCTTTAGGATTAGATCTATACTTATATACCTTGATGGTTTTTAATTTTAGTAGTTCTATTAATGTTTCTCCTTATTTTGGTACTATTAAGAAGGAATTTTCTGTTTTTATCACCTTCTACTAACGAATGCTCCCTATACATTTTTTCTAATATATTTCTTCTTTTAGTAAAACTATCTCTTTTTGCTTAAAAGTTCATTTTAATTAAAATATCTATCATTATATATACTTTCTTAAAAAAATTATTCATTGAGTTTTTGGACTATGATTTCAATTAATTATTTTCAAAAATGTTTTTTAAATGAAGTTTATTCTAGTCTAAGATTTTGGGTTTGAGATCTTTGAGTTTAGATATGAAACAATACATTTTTTTATCCTTCCACCAACTTATCTAGCCACTAGTTTCTAATAATGACATAACATTTACATCCAAGTATCACATATTTTTGAATTTGAAATAAATCCCAGGTCTTGATTCTTCAAGGATATATAAAGTAATGGGGAAGTGATTCGATCGTGAGGTAGGATCCAAGGAGAATATTATTTGGTAATCAAAAGATGAAAGATTTGGACATAGAATAATTATTCAACAATATTGTTTGAACCCAACCTTTTGGTTTTCCATGTGTAAGTACCATAATAGAAATATTAATAAGGTTATTATTAGATATCCCTTAATTGAAATTAGACATGAATATTTTCTTCGAGAAATTCTTATAGCATTAAAATAACCTCCAATTATGTAAGAGAAACTATTATTTTGTGAAAGAATTATACTCGTCTCCTCCCAAATATTTTCTTTCACTTCTATGGTAATAGGGCCATATATATTTATAAAGTAAAAAAATAATTTGGTTTGGATGCCACTGACCCAATCACCCATCTAGTTCTAATTTTTAATATTGACCTCTAACTGTATTCTCCTATGATTCTAAATTATGGCTAGACCACTAGAAGTAGTATCTGTATGTATTCCTTCTAGTAGTCTAATACCTAATTTCTTACCTATCTTTTATAGTTCATATTTTTTGAGTTTAGTTTCTTAGAATATGAGCATTGCCATTTAATGTTTTAAGATAACATTTTAGTAAATGATGTTTTTCAGGGGAATTTAAACCCCTAAAATTCCAAGTTGTAAGAATTTGTCTTAGGGAAAATTCACCCAAGATCGAAGAACTCAAACACAAGCACAATTGTAGACCAAAAAGAGTATGATCAATATATCATAGCATATCCTGATACATCACTATGTGTTCAGATACACTAGGAGTGCTTGTATATAAAGGCCTCTAAGATGCATCTAGAATGTCTCTAGAAGGTGCTAGGAGATAAGCTTGACAACTAAGCACACATCCTCCATTGTGCATGAATGTACGTACAACAATGAGAGGATAAGCATGAAAAAGTGTCCCATGTGTGGAGATTTTGTAGACACCATGTGCTCAAATAATATGCTTTTTCCTATGTTGACTAAATAAATAAATATTAAAATAATGCATTAACCTAAGTAAACTTAAGTAAGTGTAAATAGTGAATAATTATTTACACCAATATAATGAGCCTCATGATTATGGGGGAAGGAACTTCCCCTTACCTACATTGAGCATGTTTGATATTTTGACCTAGTCTTCAAAATTACCATCCTTCCTCCTATGTTTTGATGTTGATTTTCTCCCTCTTTTCTTGAGGGATTTTCTATAATTATAGGTGTTTAAACCTTTTATGTTCTAAGAGTTCTACTCAAATTTTTACTATTACTATTTTCATTAATGTTTGATCTGTTACCATATCAATCTCCTTATTATCTAAATCTAGTTCACTAATTAACTATGGGGGGACGTGGTTTTCTAGGGCCAAGTCTTTATTTATTTAAAAATCATTTAATTCTTCTATTAAACCAATAATATTATAGATCACTTTTAATTTAGGAGGAATCTCATTAGCATGCTCATCTGATATTTTATCAGAATTTGGTGAGGGTAAGTTTGAAGTAATATTCTTTCTTTTGAATTTACTTTCTTCTAGTTCATATTTTAATGAATGTTGAATTAGTAATTCATTACTAATTTCATTATGCATTTCTATGATTTCACCTAATAAGGAACTAAGATCTAGATCATTTTAATTTCCATATCCATTACTAATTCCTCCTATTTTATAAGATTTCTTCCAATATGAGTATTTACCTTTTTACCATATTACAAATCCTTATTGTTGTCAAGTGAGACAAGGGAGGCATGACCTAGTTTAAGAGAGGCTAATATAAGAGACTGTGATAGAGTGGATTGAATGTGAGGAGGAGGGTGTATGAACACTATACTCAAATGTTTAATTTATTTGGAGTAAGGGATAAGTAACTCTACTAGCTGTACCAAGTTTACAACAAGTTGATTAGTGGGGGTGCAAGAGTCTTCCAAATCAATTAAAGGTTTTTCAATGAAATCTAGTTTGTTAGAGTTATGGTTTTCTGACCGATCATAGGAGAAAGGAGTTGTTCTATTAGAAATTCTGTTAGAGAGGATGATGTATTTCTAGGAGAGATTTTAACTAGAGGGGTAAGTGCACCAAGATAGTGTACAAAAATGGGGTAATAATTGGACACCTTATTTTATGAAATAAGGTAAACTTGAACATGGATGAGACATTTGAGGATCATCCACTCAAAATGACAAGATGTGTAAAACATATAAATTGTAGTACTCTAAATCTACTTTCTAGACTACTAGATTTTTCACAAAAAAGGTAAGATTAGATGGGTCAAACCTTGGGCACACAAAAATAGTTCCTAGCATTTTTAGAGAATAAAACATAGCTATTTTTTGTGTGCAACACAAAAGACCTAGTTATCTTCTAAATTTTGTAGATCCATTTGGTAAGATGACATGTTTGTGTAATTTTCTAATGAGTATTTTTTTAAATGAACTATTGAAGTGATCACATCAAGTAAAATTTTGTTACATGTTCATGTACAAGGCATAACTTACATCAAAATAATCAAAAATAATTTTTTAAAAGAGTTTATAGAATTAAGTTTAGAACAATAATATGTAATTTATTTTTCATTTGATTAAGTATTTTAAAAGTTATTAAAAAAAATAGACATATGTATGTGAGGATTGTGAAGATAGTGGTAAAACTAATTAATGTTTACAATGTTAATGTTGTCGAAAAAAGAAAAAAAATTATAGATTTAGAAAGGTAAGAAGAGATGTCAAATTATAGTAGTGATTTCAGTGATACCACTTTGTCATTTGAAAACCCAATGAAGGAAAATATGATAAATCATTTTAGAAGATGAAAAAATGTTTAAAGGATTGAAATTGGAGGCTAAGTAAGCTCCCAAGAATTTGGGTCAACTCCTAAGGCTAATTCTAAGCCACAACTTGATTGGGTTTTAGGTTTTCAAATAACTTGATTAGGTTATTAGGGCCAAACACACGTTCTAATGGTTGAGCAAGTTTTTATGAGGCAAAATCTGATTGTATTTTTATGAGACAAGACCCAATTGGGTTTTTAATGAGTGAATGAAAAATTGCATTGACATAACCCTCTCAAGTTACTATGATAGTAATAACCCAATCATGATATGTCTATCATTACTAAGCTATATATTTATAATTTAATATTTATAAATATATAAATAAATTCAAACATATTTAAAAATTATATATATATATATATATATATATATATATATAATTAATTAATTAAATTAATATATCATCAAATATTATACATATTTATAAGTATACAACTAAATTCATATAATTAAATATTTTTATTCTATTTTTGTATATACAATCACGTATATTTACAACCTCTCTCTCTCTTGGTGATCCCACAATAGTCGGTGCCACTTTTTGACCAATTTTGACACTGAAATCAATATTTTTGAATAAAACCTCACATTTGAGTGATTATATCTCTAAAACTATGAATAATTTAAAGATGATGTGAACTAGTGATTTCTACTACTTTGTTCCTACTTTTTAAGCATATTTTATAAATTTAAAAAAAATTATTCAAGTCAAATTTTTCTTCTTCTTTGAAAAGCGGTACATATGAAAAATCATTTTTTTTAAAGAGGGACAATCCACTTGAAAAGCATAACCTTTTTTTTTTTTTTTCTATAAATGATAATGAGGTAATTCTTTCAATGTTGGATTTGTAACATCAATATCTAGAGGATGCATTTGGTTTGATTCAATTTGGTTGAATATTGTATAGTTTATGAAGTTTTGAAGTGACATCAATTGTAATTTAGACATACAGTCATTTTGACAAGAATAAATTGAACTCAATATATCATAAATCAATTTTTTTCTTTTCAATAGAAAGTTATCTCAGTGACCTATTTCTTTGATAGTTTTCAAAAAAAAATTGACCTAATTTACAATTTTCCCAAAGTGTCAAATTGAGTTGATGTTTGAAATTGTTAATTAACCTATAATGAGTTAAACTCATATTTGAAAGTATTAATGAATATAATACATGTTAAAATTATAGTCATTGAAAACCTTACTTTGAGTAGCACATATTGGCATTTTTATTAATTATAGTAGGAGATCATTTGATCTCAATTTTGAGGGTCAAAACAACATTTTAAATTTTTTTCTAAGAAATGAACAGTAATTTTTAAAAATCATGTGTTCACACAAACACTATGTTCGTGCAAACATATAAAATATGTTTACACGAATAAGTGTATGCATGAACAAACAAGCTGGAATAATCCAACAATCAAAAAATTATTTTAATATAATTGCACTAAGATGTAAAAAAGATTATGTTCAAGCAAACCTATTAAAAAAAATGTGATGACATCACTTGCACACAATGAGGACAAATGTTTGAAAGTGAATCCAAATTTTAAAAAGTAAATGCAATTTTTTTAAGGCAACGACAAATTTTTGATTTTTTGATTTTTTGATGAGAAACAAGAAAGGAAGACAAAGAAAACATGCAAGGGAGAGATCTTATGAAGAATAACAAAGAAATCTTTAGAAAACTTTGGCATGCTATCATCAAAATAAACAAGGTATGCAATTATATATATATATATATATATATATATATATATATATATATATATATATATATATATATATATATATATATATATAGATATATATTATTTTCATGGTCTTGAATTTAATTATGTATCAATCTTTTTTTTTTATCTAATTTGATTCATTTATAAATGTGTTGTAGACAATCAACAAGGTGAAGGTGAAGAAAATGTTGAAGGAGGCTCAACAAAAGTAGAAGAAGTGCATATGGGAGAAGGGTCAAGATTGAAAGGAAGCCTAAGTGTGAAAACAATTCCAAATGCTAAATCTAACCAAAGAGATGATGCTGAAATATATATCACAAAACCTTAAACTATTGCAAGCTAGCTAAATACATATAGAAAGATTCAACTCATAAACACAGAACACAAGATATACATGGGTAACCCTTCTTGAGAAAAACCCACCACTCCAAAGCCAGACTCAACTATATTATCAACAATAATAGTTACAATACAAGCTACAAAGCCATAAATCTCCAAGAGTATTCAACTATGATATCAAATCTAGAACAATTCTGACAACATAACAATGCTCTTCAAACAATGCTATCACTCTCATCATTCTCTACAACAATGCTTTGTACTTTTAGAATTTTTCGTACAAGAGGAAACAATTTCTAAAGCATCTACATTCAACACATCTACAATTTATTTTAGAAAATTCCTTATGCACAACCCTTGCATTAAAAACAAAACATTAGAGAACAAATCACGAAAAAATATAAGATTTCTGTTTTTCTACTCCAAGTCTTTTCTTGTGGAAGAATCCAGTTTTATTTAGAAACTTTCCATGAAAGAAAAAATAAAATAATAAATCATGGAAAGGCTGAGTCACCTTATCCCAATGATCTCCCACTTGACAAAGACCTTACAGGAGTCACTAGATCACAACATAGGCCCCAAGGCCCATAGAACCAACACACCATCTGAACTTCTCAGTGCTTACTGACTTTGTCAATGCATCTACAACATTCTCCAAAGTTGCAACCTTTTCTAACTTCACCTTTCCATCTTCCACCATATTAGAAAAAAAATGATATTGTACATCAATATGCTTTATTCTAGCATTAAAAGTAGTATTCTTTGCTAAACAGGTAGCACTTTGGCTTTCACATTAGATAATAATATGTCTTGCATCAAAACCAATATTAGAACACAATCTCTTAAGTAAAATGGCCTCTTTAGAAGCATGAGTAGCTACCATGTACTTTTCTTCCATAGTGGACAAAGTAGCTACATCCAACCACTTACTCATCCAATAGATTGCACCACCAAACATCATAAAAACATATCCACTAGTGGATCTTCTGCTATCAATGTCACCTACCCAATCTGAATCCACATATCCATGAATGCAAATAGAACGATGAGATACAAAAGAGTTACCTTGAAAACATAAGAAATATTTAGATGTGCCTCTCAAGTATCTAAACTCTTTCTTAACTGCATCCCAATCCACCCTTCTAGAATTAGCCATATATTGACTAAGGACTCCTACTTCTTGGGCAATGTCTGGTCTTGTACAGACCATAGCATACATCAAGCTTCCAACAACACTCACATAAAGTACTTGAGACATATCCTCCATCTCTATAGGATATTTTGGATAGTCCTCCTTAGATAGCTTTGTTCCATGTAACATTAAACAACTAATTGCTTGTAAGGTGTCATGCTGAATTTCTCCAACACAGAGTTAACATACTTCCTCTAGCTTATCCAAAGATTTTTGCTAGCTCTATGTCTAATGATATCAATCCCAAGAATATATCTAGCTGCACCTAGATCTTTCATCTCAAACTATGCTACTAACTGAGACTTCAAATATAAAATCATTATTTTACCATTCCCAATAAATAACATATCATCCACATACAAGACTATGATAAGAATGTGACCATTTTCAGATTTATAATACACACAATGGTCAGATTTAGATCTCATAAATCCCAAGGACAACACATAGCTATCAAAATTTTGATAACAAATTCTAGGAGATTGTTTCAAACCACATAGAGATTTCTTCAACTTACAAACAAGATTTTCTTTACCTTTTTCAACAAAATGCTCTAGTTGTGACATATAAATTTCCCCTTCAAATCACCATGAAGAAATGTTGTCTTCACATCCATTTTCTCAACTTCAAGATCATAAGCTGCTACAAGTGATTACAATAATTGAATGGATGTCAAATTTGTTATAGGAGAGAATATTTCACCATAATCAATTCCCTTTGCAACCAATAGTGCCTTTTACTTCTCCATACTACCATTTGGGCCCACTTTCTTCTTGAACACCCATTTACATCCAACAAGTTTTTTTCCTTTAGGTAAAGGTACCATATCCCATGTAGCATTCTTCTTCAATGCTACCATCTCTTCATTCATGGCTTCTATCCAAGAATCTGCATCATTCATACCCATAGCCTCTCTAATAGTCCTAGGCTCATCAGTGTTAGAAATCAAACAAAATATACAATTGGAAAAGAAAAGAAAACCCAAACCTCTCAGGTGAATAACCAAATCTATCAGGTCATTGTGTATCATGAGAAGACCTTCTCAAAGTTTGAGGTTCAGTTTCTTGTTCTTCTTCAAAACTTTCAGAGCTACTTAAGATCTCATTCTCAGGTCTATCAAGAGCTCACAATTATTCTCCCTTAGAGGTAGTAGGAAAATGAACTACTCCCTTTTTCTACTTCTCTTCCTTCTCTCACTGCAAATGAATTGTGGAAGGTTTCAACTTACAAAATATAAAACTTCTACTATAGAGCATCTTCTTTGCATCTGGATCCCAAAGCTTGTAACCTTTCACACTGACACCATAGCCAATGAAGATACACTTAACTCCCTTGTTCTCCAACTTTGATCTTTTAACACTTGGCACATGAGCATATTGTCTCACAACCAAAGACTCTAAGATGTATCAAAGAGGGCTTCTTGTCAGACCATGCTTCCATTGGTGTCTTCTCAACAAGTGCTTAAGTAGGAAAACTATTAATTAAATAACATGCAATGGCTACTAATTCAGCCCAAAAATTTTATTCAGGAGTAGCACCACTCAACATACTCCTAGTCCTCTCCATCAATATTCTATTCATCCTCTCTACAACTCCATTTTTTGTAGAGTGTATGGAGTTGTCTTATGTCTCTCAATTCCATGATCCTTAGAAAACCTATCAAATTTCATTGAACAAAACTCACCACCATTATCAGTCATCAAACACTTAATTTTTCTACCAATCTAATTTTCAACCAAGGATTTAAATTCCTTGAAATTACTAAAAATTTAGATTACTTTTGAGGAAATAGACAAATGTCCTTCTACTATAATAATCTATGAATGAGACAAAATACAAATATCTAGATATCAAAGGAACATTAATTGGACCAAAGATATCTAAATGAATATAATCCAAAACCCCAAAAGACTTATGAGTGGAATAAAAGGAAACAAGATGTTTTTTACCATAAATACAATATTCAAAAAAGTCAAACTCCATATTACAATCATCAAGGCCTTCAACAAGGCTCTTATTTTTCAGGGCTCTAAGACCCTTCTCACCAATGTGACCAACTCTTTGGTGCTATAACATTGTCTTCTCAGTGGAGAGCTTCATCTACAAAGTATTAGCACCCTTAGGTACCCAAAAAGCATGACCATCAAATGTAGAAACAATGGTTTTCTTCTTTTCTTGATCTACTAGTGACAATGAAGAATCTAAAGCCCTTTTATTAGACTTAATATATGTGTTATTGCAATGAATCAAGCATGCATCCAACCTATACAAGGTGCCCATCCTAACATCCTTAGCAAGCACCATAGAACTTCTTGTCATCTTCCATCCATCACTCAAGAAAACAATATGTACACCCACATCACCAAGCTTCCTGACTAAAAGTAGATTTCTTGCTAAACTAAGGATATGTTGTACACCATCAATCCCTATTACTCCACCATCAGGAAATCTGATCTTGACTCTACTGCAACCAACAATACTCAAGTGAGAGTTATCACCTAGATACACCTTTCCACCATCAAACTCTTCATACTTTGAGAACTAATCTTTGTGAGATTTCATGTGGAAAGAAGCACCCAAATCTATCAAGCAAACATCTTTTGATGTATGTGTTGCCAAGGCTACAATAAAAGAATCTACATCATCTTGAGAAGATTTATCAATATTAGAATCAAAGAAATCCTCTTTGTATTTCTTTTTCTTCTACTCTTTGCAGTCTCTTTGAAGATGACCAGGTTTTCCACAGTTTCAATATTTTTCCTTGGACTTTTTAACAGGTGACTTAGATCTCCTAGGAGACTTGGATTTTTCCTTCTTGTCCTTTTTTCTTGCCTTTCTCTGTTATTCTACCATGAGCAACAAGGGCCTCCTTAGCCATCTCAGAAGACTTCCTTCACATATCTTTAGATAATAGTGAACCAACCACATCCTCTAATTTCAAAGTGGTTACTGTGCTTCCAATGGCCATAATAGGGTGGTCCCACAAATTTGGCAAAGAACATAACATAAGCATGCAGTTATCTTGATCATAAATCTTGTCACCAACATAATTCAACTAAGAAATCAATATATTAAATGCATTCAAGTGACTAGCAACAGAACCTCCTTCATCTATTCTCAAAGAATACAACTTATTTTTAGAAATAACTTAGTTACCAAGGATTTTCCTTGATAAATATCACCAAGCTTTTTCCAAAGGCTAGCTTAGTCTTCTCTTCATGAACATTTAGGAGTACAAAATTAGCCCAATAGCATCTTATCAAACCCTTGGCTTTTCGATCTGCCTTATACTAGTATTCTTGTGATGTAGTTTGAGGTTTCGTTGAAAAAACCACATCCCATATATCTCTATCTAAAGCATGTCCTCCATTTTAAGTTTCCACAACTCAAAATTGTTGCCATTGAACTTATCCATCTCTACTCTACTATATGTGCTTGCCATATCTAACTTGCAATAAGATTATGAAAAAACCTTTACAAAATTCCCACTAAAACTAGATCATCACAAAAAACTTGTCTACCCATCAACAATAACAAAGTTGGTTAGGCTTTGATACCAATTGAAAGGAAGCATAAGTGTAGAAACACTTGCAAATGCTAAATCTAACCAAAGAGATGATGCTAAAATTTATCTCACAAAACCTTAAACTATTGCAAGATAAATAAATACATATAGAAAGATTCAACTCATAAACATAGAACACAAGATATACATGGGAAACACTTCCTAGGAAAAACCCCACCATTTTGAAGCCAGGCTCAACTATATTATCAGCAAAAATAGTCATAATACAATCTATAGAGCTGCAACTCTCTAAGAGTATTCAACTGTCATATCAAGTCCTGAATAATTTTGGTCCAGCACAACAATGCTCTTGAAACAATGCTCTCACTCTCATCATTCTCTACAAAAATGCCTTATACTTATAGAGTTTTTGTACAAGAGGAAATAGTTTCTAAAGCATCTAAATTCAACATATCTACAATTTATTTTAGAAACTTCCTTATGTACAACCCTTGCATAAAAAAAAGCATAAGAGAATAAATCACTAAAAATTAGAAGTTTTCTATTTTTCTACTCCAAGTCTTTTCTTGTGGAAGAATCCAATTTTATTTAACAATTTTCCATGAAAGAAAAAATAAAACAATAAATCATGGTAAGGTTGAGTCACCGTATCCCAAAAAAGATTGCTCCCTATGGAATCTTAAACAATGAATGTTGTAGAAGGTTCAAGATCACTCGCCGTCATAGTTCACATAAAAAAAGTCAAAGAAGGGTCAAAATCTTTGCCTGTGGAATCTCAAACAATGAATGAGATCCCTTATAGAAATTCAAGTAAGAAAAGTTAGAGAAGGGTTGGGATCAAGTGCAGGAACTAGTCTGGACAAACTCATAAATATTTCTCAATCTGTTTATTTTATGGGATCATTTACTTAAAATAGATGTGGATAAATTGAGAACACTTACAGCTACTATTCAACCCTTAAATCTATCTAAGAAAAGGTCAATGAATAAGATAATAAAATAATTAATGACTAAATTTGATGACATTGAAATACTTGAACAAGCTTAGTTGCTTTCACTTTTGCTTACACAAAAGAAGTTGCAAGAGGCATTGAAATTGTTAGGTGTAGACACAACATCAAAGAAGAGAAGATTTTCTAACATGCAAACTGATGTGATTGAAAATGTTAAACAAGGTTTGAGAAACATAGGAAAGAAGTCTCAAACTAAAGATAAGTCCATGGTAAGAAGGTGATGTTGATGTCTATTGTAAATAAGAATATGATCCAAAATAGACAAATATCTTAAATTTTGTCTGAAATGGGTTTTAGTAGGAAAACAATGAGAGAATATGTTAGGAGAAGATTAATTATGGATGATAGTAGTATGGAAGGCAATTGGGAAATCATGTGTAGAGCACCTCATTTTGATAGGATTGATGAGGGATTAAAAAATTTAGTCATATGATTTTGGATTGATAACATTAGTCCTTCATCACATAGTAGAGATGTTATTAGACATAAAATTGCATTTGGTCAATATGAACATCATACAAAATATTGGTTGGACACAACACAACATGAGTTATATGTGTCATTTTGTAGTGAAAATCTAAATGTAAAAATTATGTAAATGTTGTTTGAAAAATTGAAGCCATATTTTGTGAGGCCAATCAAAGTGTTTGAAACATGTTGTCACTATCATCTTAAGTTTTATCTCCATTATCAAGTATTCAAAATTTGGTAGAAGACACATATGGTTCTCATGGTGCTCCTCCTAGTAGCCAAAGTGAGTTTATATTATCCATTTTATGTGACAAAATAAATGATCTAGTTGGTCAAATAAATTGCATCAAAGGAATATGTGAAACATGTGGTGAATTGGCTCTTTTTCCTTTGAAAATTAAAAATGTTGATGTAACAAAAAAGGTGAATTGCAAAAGTTACAAGTATGTGAATAATGAAACAATGTTGGGGAAAGAGACAAAAAGGTTGGAATATGTTGAAGAGGAGTTACCTATTGTAACATTTATGGATAGGTTTAAGACTTTGATTCAACCTTAAATTTGTCACACATTTTTTACAAAGTGGCGAGCACAATAGTTTCAAGCTTTGAGAGATAATTTCCCCCTTGAATTGATTGTATCAATCATTGATTTTGCAGAGAGCTATTCCTTTGTTCATTAGAAAGAAATTCAATCAGATTATTTCTTTTCTAAGTAGGTCACTATTATGATACATGTTTTGTATAGACATGCACATTTAGATTTGGATGGTGCTCAAAGTACACATAAAACACAAGTTAGTAAAAAAGAAATATCACTTTTATATAAGTGATGATAAATAATATGACATTCACTATGTAAATATTACATCAATATGTTTTTTTCTTATTTGAAAGAAATAGACACAAATTTTGATAAACATTATGTTTGGTCTAATGGATGTGCCACACAGTTCAAATCATCTAGACCATTTTACGCATTATGTAGATATCATTGTAATGAAAGTATAAAACACATATGAAGTTTCTTCAAGAGTGGGCATGGAAAAGGTGAACATGATGGTGTTGGAGCTTGCATTAAACATGTTGTGAGAAAGTATCTAATAAATTATAAGGGAGTTCATATAAATAATGTACAAGATGTTTTTGAATGGTGTAAGACACATTTTGCATTAGACAAGATTAGGACATCATCAAGAACAAGTCAACAGGTACCATACAGAGTATTCTTGGAGATAACAGGTATGGATGTGTACATTTATTTAAATTTCATGCAATTAAGGTGAAAAAAAATAATTTTTAAGTTTTTATCTTGATCTGTTAAAGTTTAAATTTAATCTATCCTTATTTTTGTAATGAACTTTTAGGTGTTAATAGGAAAAACATGCATGGTTACAAGAGGATAGAAAAGAAACATTCCTTACATTTGGTCATGAGTACAGATAATTGCAATTGGACATTGAAGACAAGAGAATACTCATGCTTTTGTGATAGTTGCATTGATGAAGACCATGAAGAATGCATCAATCAAACATGTGGATATACAGGTGCATGGCTTTTGGTACAACTTGATGTTAGCAATACATTTTTATAAATATGGAGATGAAAATTTGGATGATATTCCATTGATTTTTGATGATTATAATCATATCTCTGGATTGGTAAAAGTGGGTAAGTATCATAAAAATTAATCACAACTTGTTTTTTAATTATCAATGAGCTATTTTATATAATGTACATATATATACTTGTTCTATAGGAGATGTCTTTGCAGTGATTGTTGAATTTGAAAATCATGAAGGTGTCAATTATTATTTATTGCGATGTACTATAGAGAGGACAAAGTTATATGATCTTGAAGAAAATGATGAAATGTTGTACCCCCTAGGTATTATACATACATGTGCACATACATATATGAATTTATATATATCTACATAACTTTATATCAGTCAAATGTAAACATATTTAAATTTGTGGTGTAGGTTTTGTTGTGATATAGGGAACATATTTTAAGAAAATCAAAATAGTCCAACATGGAATACACTTTGTTAATTATCAACCTGAGAAAAAGGTTCTAAAATACAACCACATGGTTGTTGCCATGAGACTTTGTCTACATCCAGTCAAATTTAAGTGGAGACTAGACAGTGAAGATCACAAGAAGCTATTACATGTTATAAGTGAACATCATGGTTGAACTGGGCCTTGAGATGGTCTAATTTAATTTAAATACAATTTCAGGACCTTTAAATGTATACATTTTAATAATATTAATTATCATGGATGAAGGTTTTAAAGAATATTATATTTTGTAAGATTTTTTTAAAATAATGTATTGGCTTACCTGTTAGCATATTTTTATCCACATAAAACACATATGTGTCTTTAGTCCTACTAATTGATTTAGCAATTATAAGGGATGAATGTTATATTAATTTAATAACAATATCTTATCTATTAGTTATTTTTAAGATTTATTTGATAATAATTTGAATTAATTTAAAGTTGTTTGGCTTGATATATCAAATGGGAACTTCTAAATATTCAATTATTGAATTAGGTGAAGAGAAGTTAACTTGATTATTTTATGGCGATTACAACTAAATATAATGTTTAAAATCTATAATTTAAATTCATTTTGGTTTATATAGTAGTTTTAAGCACCTATATTAATTTACTAGGCATGAAAACTAATTCAACCGTAAGGATAAAATTGGCACACAGTTTGTACATAAGCTAGTGCTGATAACAATACAACATTAATTAGATGTAATTAAAAAAAAGTAATGAATTCAATTCAATCACCCTATATTATTATTATTATTTCTGATAGATAATTATAAATTAGGTTCATCGATCAATTTGGAAGTTCTACATATTTAACTATTGAAGTAGGTAAAGAGAATTCAATTTGATTATTTTATAATGATCACAAACAAATCTAAAGTTTAAAATCTAAAATTTAATTTTGAAGTTTCACTTGTAGTTTTAAGAACTTATATTAATGTACTTGGCATGAAAAGTAATTCAACTTGTCAATTAGTAAATATTTGACTATATATATATATATATATATATATATATATATATATGAGTTGATGCACAAATGAATTAATACATATATATATTATGAAATATATAATGTGGAGCACTTTCATTTATCTACCAAGTTAAAGACTCCTATTAGTATTTACTTCAATCTTTATGCTCTAGGGCCCATGAAGAATGTTATACTAAAATACAAAAATATACATGTACATCTTAAGAAGGAACATCTAGATCTAATATCTATACTTAAATACATGTACGCAAACTGTGTGAAATATGTTTACAAATGCATGTAAGTCTCGAATGAACATGTATACGTAAAATATAAATAGTGAAACACATGTTCTCTAGGAACTAAAGTACTAAATAGTAAAATAAATAGTGAAATACATGTTATCAAGGTAATGAAATTCATGTATGTAAGTCTCTAAAATAGGTAAATATGTATACAAAGTCTCAAATATATAAATGCATCAAAATATACATATATCTAGTACTATTGGAGGGACCCCTCAAGATGCATACAAACTGAACAACCCTTTGATATAGTCTCCTGTACATCCCATGGCCAATGCACAACAACCAAGGCCTACAAATATATATACATTAGATCTATCTAAACATATATATACATGTGTACATGAATACGAGTGCATATAGTTTGAAACATAAATAACTTTAAAAACTATTTAATGTGTCCAATACTGTTAATTGCTCCCCTCTAGGAAGTAGTCACAACTCTATTGACAATAGGAGCTAGTGTTGGAGTCACTAGAGGAAGTCTATACCCTATAAATTGTTTGACATCTGGAGGTGTGAGATGCTTTACACTGTGATACTAGTCACAATTTGTGATTCGACCATGTCCTTGTCTACAATAATCTAGAATATCTAAGTAGTAGATGTTGAGGCCCATGTAGAACTCAATGTACAATTGATATGCAAAATAAAGAGGTATCTAATCTTTATTAGGATAATGACCATGCACGACCAAGAAATAAGGGTAAATCATACTAATGACAACAAGATCTATGCAAATTTTTACTCTATAGCTCCTCACCCTACCCTAGGTACCCTCATATGATGGAAAAAAATCTTGTTTCATGACATCTTTGGGGCCACCCTCTTGACATCATCAAAAGATGCTTCTCCTGAAATCTTAGCTCTAAGTTTCCTAGATATGATAGTTAATACATCAGAGGTAAAAGAATAATATGCTCTAAATCTAGCAATCAAATCATATAAGCTCCTACATATGGTCACACAAATGTCTCCATATACATGACCATCATCGAAGGAGAGTATATAATGCTCTAATCTAGCAACCTCCTACTTTGCAAATGAAAATAGTGCATCAATATCAATGCATGGAGGTGCCAGACCAGGAGCCATAGTAGGACCTACACTAGGAGCCACACCAAGAGCTGCAACAAGACCTACACCATGTGCCGCACCATGAGCCCCACCATGAGCCACATCATGAGCCCTACGACAAGCCACATCGCAAGCCCCACCATGAGTCACACCACGAGCTACACCACAAACTACACCATGAGTTAGCATGAACCACACTAGTAGGACTGAAACTGGAGCCTCATCACCCTCAGGCTGATGCCCAGGCTGATTGTGTAAAGTCATATATACAATGATCAAGCTAATATATATTGTAAATACACATATATATACATGTAGTCTAGTACATAAATTTATATTTAAAAGAAACAAATCATATATCATCTAATCTATACATCGATATCATACATGAGAAAGAGATATTGTTAGGGTTTGAGTTAGGGTTTTAGTTTGAGTTAGAGCTAGAGTTAGGGTTAAGGCTTGGCTTAGGATTAGGGTTAAGAATTGCAATTAGAGTTAAAGTTTGGGTTAGCATTATGGTTAGGATTATAAAACTAGGGTTAGGGTTAGAGTTAGGGTTAGAATTAAAGGGTTAAAGTTTAGGTTAAAATTAGAACTTTATGGTTAGAGTTAGAATTAGAGTTCTAGGATTAACAATAGGGCTATAGTTAAATTTTGGGTTAGCATTAGGGTTAGGTTACAATTAGAGTTATAATTAGGGTTAGAGTTAGAGTTAGAGCTAGTTAGGGTTCAAGCTATATAGTTCGAATTGGAGTTATAAAATTAGAATTAGAGTAGGGTTAGCTCATTACCTATTTAGGGTTAAAATTAGAGTTAGGGTTCAAGTTGGACTTAGAGCTAGAGTTAGGTTAGGGTTAGAGATAAAGTTAGGATTAGGGTTAGGGTTAGGGTTAGGGTTAGGGTTAGGGTTAGATTAGGATTAGAGTTAGGGTTTGATTTTGAGTCTTAGAGCTAGAGTTAGAGTTAGGGTTAGGGTTAGGGATGAAATTAGAGATAAGATTAAGATTAGGGTTACAATTAGAGGTAGAGTTAGGACTAGGATTAGGGTTAGGGTTAGGGTTATAATTAAAGGGTTATCTAGTTAGGGTTTGAGTTAGAGTTAGGGTTAGTGTTAGAATTAGAGTTAGGGTTAGCTCATTACCTGGTTAAGGTTACAATTAGAGTTAGGGTTAGAATTAGGGTTAGAGTTAGAGTTAGAGATAGAGTTAAGGTTAGGGTTAGAGATGGAGTTAGGGTTAGGGTTAGGGTTAGATTAAGGTTAGAGTTAGGGTTAAGAATTAGAATTAGATTTCTAGGGTTAACAATAGGGGTATAGTTAAAATTTGGGTTAGCATTAGGGTCAGGGTTGCAATTAGAGTTATATAATTAGGATTTGAGTTAGAGTTAGAGCTAGTTAGGGTTCAAGCTATATAGTTAGATTTAGAGTTATAAAATTAAGATTATAGTAAGGGTTATAGAACTAGGGTTATATTTAGCCCATTAGGGTTAGGATTAGGGGTGGAATTAGAGTTAGGGTTAGGGTTAGAGGTAGAGTTAGGATTAGAGTTAGGCTTAGAGTTGGATTATGGTTAGAATTAGGGTTTGAGTTTAAGTTAGAGCTAGAGTTAGAGTTAAGTTTTGGCTTAGGGTTAGAATTAGAGTTCTAGGGTTAGCAATATGGGTATAGTTAAAGTTTGGGTTAGCATTAAGGTTAGCATTATGTAATTAGAGTTATAATTAGGGTTCAAGTTAGAGTTAAAGGGCTAGTTAGGGTTTGAGCTAGAGTTAGAGTTAGAATTAAGATTAGAATTAGGGTTATAGAACTAGGGTTATATATAGGGTACTAGGGTTAGGGTTAGGGACAAAATTAGAGATAGGATTACAATTAGGGTTATGATTAGACATAGAGTCAGGCTAGGGTTAGGGTTAGGGTTAGAATTAAAGGGTAATATAGTTAGGGTTTGAGTTTGAGTTAGAATTAGAGTTAAGGTTAGGGTTAGAATTAGAGTTAGGGTTAACTCATTACCTGGTTAGGGTTACAATTAGAGTTAGGATTAGAGTTAGGGTTCGAGTTAGAGCTGGAGCTAGAGTTAGATTTAGGGTTAGAGATAGAGTTATAATAAGGGTTAGGGTTAGGGCTAGAATTTGACTTTGAGTTAGGGTTTGAGTTTGAGTTAGAGCTAGAGTTAGACTTAGGGTTTAGCTTAAGGTTAGGGTTAAGATTAGAATTAGGGTTATATAAAGGGTTAGGGTTAAGGTTAGATTTTTTATTATTATTTTGTGTTTTCTAATGTTAAATACTATTTTTTTCTAAATTTGTTTCCTAATGTTAAATTAATATTTTTCTAATATTCTAGACTAATGTTTTTTTAATATTTTCTAATTTTTTCTAATATTTTCTATTGTTTTTTGTAATTTTTTATAATATTTTTCTAATAACATTAATATTTTCTAATATTCTAGAGTAATTTAAAAAATATTTTCTAATGTTTTTCTAATATTTCCTAATATTTTTCTAATATTTTCTAATGTTTTTTCTAATATTTTTTCTTAATAAGACAAATATTTTTCTAAATTTGTTTCATAATGTTATACTAATACTCTAGATTAACGTTTTAAAAATATTTTCTAATTTTAAAAAATATTCTAGATTATTATTTTCTTAATATTTTAGATAATGTTTTTCTAATATTTTGTAATGTATTTTCTAATATTAATGTAATTTAACACTAATTTTTTTCTAAATTTGTTTCCTAATGTTAAATTAATATTTTTTTAATATTGTAGACTAATTTTTTAAAATAATTTCTAATGTTTTTCTAGTGTTTTTCTAATATTTTCTAATATTTTTCTAATGTATTTTCTAATAACACTATTATATAATTAATAGATAAAAAATTATTTTAAAAAATTATATAATTAACTAACATTAATAAGCAATAAAAATATTAAATTAACATTATAATATTCTTTGAAAACATAAAAAACATTAAAAAAATCAAATAATCAAATGTAAACATAACCAAAATAGCACAATGACCAAAATCTAGAGGAAAATGATGCAACTTGCTCAACACTCTAATATGTTTGCTCTGATGTCCAAAATGATTCTACCGCACTATAAAAATAAATATTAAAAATGAAAAATAGCGAATGTAAACTTAAAATCACAATTTTAATACATTCATGTGAAAATATATTAGGGTTATGTTCAAGTGAACATAACCTTTTTTATTAAGATAGGTTCATGCGAACATATCTAACATATATGTTTGTATGAAAATTATAGATATTATCACATGAATTTTATATGAAATTTGAAAATTGAATTATTTGCATTAGTTAACGAATTTCTTTATGCCACAAAAGTGGCACCCACTATTGTGAGATCACCCCTCTCTTAGTGACCCCTAATACTCACTCACTTGAACTTGTAGCCCTTCTCTGTCAAGGGAAATCCCTAAACATCTATCTCCTCAATCCCCTAACCTACCTCTCTCCTTCCCTCTAAAATCCCTAACTTACATCTCTTTATATCTAATCCTAACCCTGCATCTCAAACTCTAAACCTCTCTCTCTCTCTTTATCCCTCCCTCTCTCTCTTGCTCTCTCACTCTCTCCCCCTCTCACCCTCCCTCTCAAAACCCTAACCTATCTCTCTATCTCTCTATCTAACTCTAAACTCATCACTCTAACCCTTAACCTCCCTCTCTCATTGACCCCTAACCTCTCTTTCTCCCCTTCCCCTCTCAGAACCCTAACCCAAATCTCTCTCTCTCTCTCTCTCTCTCTCTCTCTCTCTCTCACCCCTAGCCCATCTATCTATCTCTATCTAACTCCTAACCCCTTATCTCTAACTGCTAAACCCCCTTTCTCTCTCACTCCCTCATAGCCCCTAAACCCCCCACTCTCTCTCAACCTTATATCTCTAACCCTTAACCTCTATTTCTCACTCACTGAGATAACCTCTCTCTCCCCCACTCTCAAACATCTAACCCAGTGCTCTCTCTCTCTCTCTCTCTCTCTCTCTCTCTCTCTCTCTCTCTCTCTCTCTCTCTCTCTCTCTCTCTCTCTCTCTCTCTCTTCTCTCTCTCTAACATAGACACACACACACACACACACACACACACATACATTGAACCATGATCCCTATCTCCCAATCCCTAACTTCTAACTCCCTCTCTCTCTCTCTCCCTCCCTCCCTTGCTCCCTCTCAAACCCCTAACATCTCTCTATCTCTATCTAACTCCTAATCCCCCCCCACCTCTTATCCATAAAACCCCCTCTCTCTCAAAGAGAGAAAGAGATGATTCAGGGTAAAAGCCTAGATCTATGTCAACTTTTAAAACCTATAAAATTTATTTGGTCAAATCTCATTTCTATATCGAAACTCAACTTTTTTCAAAAACTAAAAATACCCATTTATAGATCTCAGAGTCAATATCATTATTATATAGATTTCATAGTATTTTGACTTGCTATAATATGTTATGATTTCAAAATATTATAATTAGATATTTTAATCTTTGAGAAGATTCTCCCTCAAGAAAGGAAAAAAATAGTAAATCATATTAAAAAATTTAAAATATATATTTATATGTAGAGGAGAGAGGCCTCTTCCAGAATATGTTTTTTTTTTTTAAAGGTGTAGATTTGATAGGGAATTTTTGATGTGAGAAAAAAATATTGGTTTTTAATAAGGTCAACCTTACATACTCATAACAAAAAAAAATATACATAAAAAACCAACATTTATTTTGGTGTCCTATTTATACATGTCATTGATAATATATTTTCAAATTAGAGCAAAAGAAGATGATTTGCACATACTTGTTTGATTTGAACTACACCTTATATTTTTTGTAGTTAAAAGAATGACTTCAAAATTTTAAAAATTAAATAAATTCTTACTCATGTTTTAAAAAATATATAGACATAAAATTCATCCAATTTGACACATTTTACTAGTTTACATTATCTTAAAATTCTAAACACAAATATAATTTTTATGTCATTGAAGTTGAAAATTTTTCATTCTAGGATCCTTTTTTATTATAAAAGGTGACACAAGTTTTTTCTTTTAACCTTAAGTTAACTCTTAAAAGTCTTCTTGTGTATACCTTATGCTTGTTCAAAATTGTAGGAAAGTACCAAGAAAATAATGAAATAATTTATAACAAAATTTTTGGTCTAGTATGGAAGAAAAGAAAAGGCTTGTGCTTGTGGCCTAGGACCTAGTTTATAGACCTAAAAAGAGTGGGGGTTTAGGGATCAAATCAATTAAAAACATGAATCTCTTTGTCATGGCAAAGAAAATTTGAATGATTGATGGAAAAGAAAGGATTGGAATAGTATAATGAGAAGGAAATACTTAAAGATTTTCCTTTTTTGGATAAATTTCTTAATAATCATGAGAGTATGTTGGGATTTTCATTTCAGAAGGGTATCCAACCAGCTAAGGAAAATGCCAATCTTAAAGCCAGGTGGAAGGTCAATGATGTAGAACTAGATCTTAGTGTGCAAGGAACATTAACATTAAAGAAAGCATTCACAAACCAAAACTAAGTTCACATATATATGCTTAGACAAAGAAAACAAACAAGAGATGCAAACCTCAAAAGATGAAGCACTTCATTGCTTTCTTGATTTTGTAGATGCATCCTTTGATGTGGATGTATGCTCAAGATGCTCAAAGTTGCTTCAATGGTGGAGATGGGTAATAGCAAATTGGTAGCTTTGTGAACTCTCAGTTTGGCATTATAAGGGTATGGGTATGGATTTTGGCTCTCAAAAGGGCATGATAACTTTAGCTCAAAATTGTTGTTGAATGGCTTGGGATGGGATTCAATTTATAGGCTAAGGGTTTGAGGAATGGAGGGCTAAAATGCGAGGGGAGATGAAGGCTTAAGGAGGGCTAGGATGCACTCAAAGGAGAGCACATGGATTGTGCTTGTTTAGCACTAATGGGAAGGTGACACTTTTCACAAGGAGGATGAGTGTGAGAGGGTAGGGTAAAGGGTTGGTTAAAGGCATGATGAGTGGGGTTGAGTATGTAAGAGAGATGTAAGAGGAATGAGTGTGGAAGAGGGAAGAGTGTGTAAGATGGATGTAAGAGTCATAAGTGGGCTTGTAAGAGTCTTTTATGGTTTGTAAGAGCACTCATGACTTGGTGGTTGGGATTTTTGAGGGGAGACTTTGGTTTGCTTTAGGAAAGTCTTAAACTTGTTTAGGGAATGTGACAACATTAGGGGGTGGATTAGGCTTGGGTTTAGGATTAGATTAGGGATGTTAGAGATGTGCAAGTGGATGGCATTAATGAGGGTGGGTGAGTTAGTGGCTAAGCTTGGTTAGTATGGGTGGATGGGGTGGATTAGGCTAAATGGAGGATTAGGGATAAGTTAGGGGTTTTGAGGATTTCATTTATCAAATAGATTTATTTAATAAATGGGGATTTTTGGAATTACATAGGAGAATAGGATTTAATTGATAAATAATAGGTTATTTGATTTATCAATTAGGACTATAGATGATTAATTAAATTAATCCGCTAGGGGATGGCAAAGGATTAATTAAATAAGAATTTAATTAATGATGCCTTTAGAGATAACTAAATAGGATTACTAAAGCGGTGTAATCAAATTTAGGTGTCTACATTTTGCCCCTCTTTGACATAGTATTGAGACAACACTATTTCAAAGAAGTTTGAATGAAGATGACACGAGGAAGATGTTTTGGCAACAAGGTTGCCCCAGTCTCAGATAAGAAGAAGAGAGACTAGACTTACATGATGCCCCCTCAAGAAGGCAGCGGGGAGAGAAATGAGGCTCGATGACTTCTTGAAAAGTACAAGAAATTGAGATGAGCTAAAACACAGATTGGCAAAGAGAAGGGGTTGAATTAGCTCAAACTCTCACTATGGGAGAATGATAAAGGAGAATCAGATGCACAAGAGTAAAGCAAGCTTAAGACTCTCTAGGATTGGGGGGGATGAAGGAGCGGAGCACTATAAAAAAGAAATCCAAGATAGGGGGATGGATGATGGGGATGATAAAGCTGATGCAACAAGATTTCAAAGAGTCAGATTGACGAAAGATGGGTTTCGGAGATCCCTAGGAGTAGGATTATGGATCTCGAAAGATGAGGCTTGGTGGATCCCTAAGACTAGGATTGTGGATCCCTAAAGCTAAGCGTGAGGAGTGATTCAAAGAGATACTGATGCATAAGCTAGGGTAGGAGCGATAGATGCAGGATATGGATGGGGGATAATGGAGATGAAGGGAATCCATTAAAGCTTTTTTTTTGAGCGGGGGGGATACTTCAAAGAGAAGTACCACCATGTAGTTGAGCACTAGATTTGCTATAGGACTGTTGGTTAATTGCCAAGGTTACCAAGAACATCAAGGCCTTTGCACCAACCATCCAAAGGACTGACAAACTGACTCGAAACAAACACGCAAGGTTGCCCCAGTATCACACATGAACCCTAGAGGAAGCAGCGTGGAAATGACACTAGGTAACCCACAAGAAAAAAAAGAAAAAAAGAAAAAGACATGATCAAGACCTTACGCTCTGATTGCCCCATTCATAACATACCATGATATGGAAGATTGTGGCAACCTTGAGGAGGGAACAAGGAGATTGCTTGGAAAAGATATTTTCAAAACCCAAAAGGGAAGATCCCAAATCAAAAGAAAGAAAAAATCCAAAATAGAGTCATTTTCCAACGAGATGGGTAGGATGAGGTACTAACAGACCAAGATTAGACATGAGGAAAGCTATATCCTGCAAGGACCTATTGGAGAGCACCTAAGCTGGTGGATTTGGATGAGGGATGCATCTGGAAAGCTGAACTAAGAAGGATAACACTTTGGTGATAGGAAATCTAGCTAAAGGATGCATTGGAATAGCTAACCAAGATGTGCGATGTGTGCAAGATGCTGATCAAGGATGAACTGACATGAAAGTTGGATAGATACAATGGTACTAAGCTAAAGAGGATGTACAAGCTGATGGACCACGATATGTTACAAATGTACAAGTTTGTTCATGTTTTTTTTTTTTTTTTTTTGTGAGATGGAAATGTTTGTGAAGGATGGGATGTCTATAATAATTGATAGGTGGATAGGTAGATGGTTTGTGAAAAGCTTAAGTGAAAATGGGGTTCTTTGTGTGCATGTGATATGATACAAGCTAGGATACAAGATTATTTACAAGCTAGAATATGGTACAAGCTTTGGACAAGATTTGGATATACAAGCTATGATACAAGGGATTTACAAGGTATAATACAAGCTTTGTTACAAGATTTACAAGCTGAGGTACAAGATTTACAAGATTTATTAGATTTTGGATATTTGGTTGGAACACTAGGGGAACAAGCAGGTGTGTAATGGGATGGTGGGTGGATGGATGAGGGATAGGATAGTGATAGATAATGGATTAGTCTTTAGTAAACAAGGTGCCTGAATTACCAAGTTTTCACCAAGGTACCTATCCAAGGCGCCTAAATTGCCAAGTTTTTGAAACCATTGGACGCTTATTTCTCTTTACTATTTTTTTGTATTTTTCAAAAGCTAGGTATACCAAGGATCTTCAAGCATAGAACTTCTTGAGATGAATGATGTTAGTAGGATCATTCAAGAGTTCTCCTTCTGGTGTAGATAACTGATAGGCTCTGAAGCCAAAGGAGGCGATAACCATAGGGACCAAGCCATGTAGGTTCAAACTTGCCTTTCTTTTCTCAATCTGCTTGGACTTTCATATTTTCTTTGAGGACCATGTTAGCTGGCTGAAAGTGTTGTGGGAGCACCTTCTTGTTGAAATTCCTTTTGAGATGAGTTTGATAGACTATGAGATGATCATAAGCTTATTGTCGCTTCTCGTCTAAGAGATCTAGTTGGGTGAGCCGAGCTACTCTGTATTCTTCATCTGATATTTGCCCTTGCAAAGATATGTGCAATGAGGGAAGTTCAACCTCTATGGGTAGTACTGCTTTGGCACCATAGACTAAGGAGTATGGAGTTGTTCTTGTGGATGTACAAATGGAATTTTGATAGGCCCATAGGGCTGGATTTATTTGTAGGTGCCAATCACGACTGGAATCATTGACAACTTTCTTTAGGATTTTGAGGAGGGTTTTATTAGTTGCCTTTGCTTGGCCATTACCTTGTGGGAAATATGGGCTAGAAAAGTGGTGATGGATGCGAAGGGTAGTGCATAATTATTTCATGTTGAGATTTTCAAAGTTACCTCTGTGGTCAGTGAAGATGGTGGATGGGATGTCAAAGCGGCAAACAATGTGGTACAAGATGAACTTGGAGACTTGAACTCCTGTAGCTAAGACTAGGGGGACTGCTTCCACCCATTTAGTGAAATAGTTTGTAGCTGTTATTATTGATTTATGTCCATCAAATGAGAGAGGTGTGATAGTTCCAACTAGATCAAGGCCCCAACAAGCAAAAGGCTAAGGTGGTGCAATAGGCTGTAGATCTTGTGCTGGAGCGTGCACAAGATTTGTGTGCTGCTGACATGGGAGACACTTTCTGACAAAGTCATAGGAGTCTTCTTCAATGGTAGGCCAATAGTAACCTTCTCTAAGGATTTTTCAGGCTAGGAAAATACCACTTGTGTGGGCACCTCAAAGTCCAGAGTGTACTTCTTTTAATGCCATTGCAGCCTCATTTTCATCTAAACATTGAGAGAGAGTATTGTGATAACCCCGACGATATAGGGTATTGGCTATGATAACATAGCAGGATGATTTTTGGATGAGGTTCTGGTGTTGGGTACATGTGAGGTGAGGGGATATGATACCATCGTTAAGGTAAGCATGAATTTCATGGTACCAAGGGGATTGGGGACCAACCAAGATACAAACATGGTTTGAATCCTCATTCGCATAGGTGGGTGTGAGGAACTACTCAACTAAAAACTCATACTATGTAGCTGCTTAGGGAATTTCTAAGAGTGATCCGATAGTAGCCATAGCATCTGCTACTTTATTCTGCATTTGAGGTACTTGTGTAAACTGAAGCTTTGTAAAATGTTGGGTTAGCTGATCAACTAGCTCTTTGTAGGGTAATAGCTTTTTATCTTTGGTTTGATATTCATTTAGGACTTGCTTGATGATGAGCTGAGAATCGCCAAAGATTTGTAACTCAGTGATATTCCATTCTACAACTATCTTTAATCCTGCTACAAGAGCTTCATAATCTATTATAAACTAGGGAATTGTAGCTTGAAGGCTTTTGGAATATAATCTCCTTGAGGTGTGACTAGCAATATTCCTGCCCCTAATCCATGAGATGTGTATGAGCCATCAAAATAAAGTTTCCATGGGGGCTGTTCTTCAATTAGGCAGATATGCTTGTTTGGAAATTTGGTGAGCAAAGGATATGCATCTACTAGAGGTGCATCAGCTAGGTGATCTGCTATAGCTTGCCCTTTGATTACCTTTCTGTCCACATATTGGATGTCAAACTCACTTAGTAGCATAACCCATTTTGCTAGCTAACCTGTGAGTGCTATTCTAGAGAGCATATACTTGAGAGGATCAATTTTGGATACTAGTTGGATGGTATGACTTAGCATGTAGTGGCGAAGCTTTTGAGTTGAGAAAATAACTGCCAAACAAGCTTTTTCCATAGGAGTGTAATTTAGTTCATAACCAACTAGGGTTCTATTGATATAGTAGATGGCTCTTTCTCTACCATAGTCATCAAGCTATGCTAGAAGTGCCCCTAGAGTAGTAGGCATTGCTGATATGTACAAAATTAGGGGATGACTAGGAACTGGTGGAACCAAGATAGGGGGATTGGTGAGATACTGCTTGAGCTGGTTGAAGCTATGCTGACATAAAGGATCCCACTTGAAGTTTTCATCTTTCTTCAGTAAATGTGGAAATGGTGTACACTTATCTGCAAGCTGGGAGATGAAGCACCGAATGGATTGAAGCTTTCCCTAAAGACAGCGAAGCTTTTGTAGTGTCTGGGGAGGAAGCATGTCTAAGATAGCCTTGACCTTCTTGGGGTCGATCTCTATACCTTGTTTAGAAACTATAAAGCCTAGAAGCTTGCCAGATGTGACCCCAAAGGCGCACTTCTTGGGATTCAACATGAGATGATATTTGGCTAACCTATCAAAGACTTTCTCCAGGTCAGCAAGATGATCCATGAAGGTATGAGATTTGACCAAGATATCATCCACATAATCCTCCAAAATGTTATGGATAAGATCATTGAA
Source organism: Cupressus sempervirens (assembly GCA_028749045.1). Classification (NCBI taxonomy): domain Eukaryota; kingdom Viridiplantae; phylum Streptophyta; class Pinopsida; order Cupressales; family Cupressaceae; genus Cupressus; species Cupressus sempervirens. Next base: position 724,344,993 of record CM053786.1, on the reverse strand, counting down.
AATAGCTGTCATAGCTCTTTGATAGGTAGCCCAAACATTCTTTAGGCCAAAAGGCATCATGTTGTAGCAAAAGGTTCCCCAAGGGGTAGTGAATGCTATCTTATGCTGATCTTCTTCTGCAATCTTAATTTGATTATACCCAGAAAACCCATCCATGAGGGACAAAATTTCATGTCCAGCTGTAAGATCTACAATCATATCTATGTTGGGAAAGGGAAAATCATCCTTTGGACAAGCTTTGTTAAGATCTCTGAAATTAGTACAGATTCTGATGTCATCAGAAGGCTTAGTGACGGGGACCATGTTGGAAATCCACTCTGAGTAGTCGATAGGTCAAATAACCTTAGCAGCTAACATTCTTTCTAATTTAGCTTTGACCAATAATGCCACCTTGGGGTGCATTTTTCTAAGCTTTTGTCTGATGGGCTTAATCTTTGGATCGACTGCAAGATGATGAACTACAAGCTTTGTATCAAGTCTTGGCATGTCTTGATATGACCATGCAAATTGGCCAATGTTCTCTCTTAAGACCTCAAAGAGGAGATCAACGTGGTCTTGTGATAGGGATGCAGCAATATGAAGAAGTCTGGGGATCTCTAAAGAACTGATGTTGACTTCTCTAGTATCCTTTATTAGAATAGATGACACCTCTGGTCAATTATCTTGAGGAGGCAATACTAAATCCTCATGTTCTACTTGTGGCTCTAGATTTTCTTATTGAGGGGCTCTCTTTGTTGCCTTAGCTAGTCCTGGTTTCACCTTAGTTCCAATTTTGGGTGTATCGAAACTAGGTTGGGGATTTTCTCCAAAATACCCCTTGGGATCTAGCTTATAGATATAGGCAAAATCTAGCTTTGTCTTCTTGTGAGGTGTTTCAGCTCCCATGAATCTTAGAAGCACTTCCTCTGATGTGAACTCATCAATGTGTATGATGCTTGGTTGGTCCCAATCTATGAGTTGTGGATGACTGAGTGTTAGGTCAATGAGATGGATGGATAGTTCTCGGAGAACAGAGTCTCCAAGGAAGATTTGGTCTGGGATATCGTCGTAGGCTCTCTTTTCAACTTCCTCAGGAATGTCTTCAATTTTGACAAGATTGTGATGGATGTTCAAAAAAGTGTGACCGTTCTCGTTGGTGCCCCCAGTTGTGGGTATGCCAAAGCCAAGACCTGACTTCGTTTACCACTTATGTGCTTCGATGGGACATTGCATGCCCCTTTCTTCTGGCCCTAGTACACCACCTTGATAGTTCCATTTGTCAGTGATGAGCTTATGTTCTTGGGGATACTTTTGGCTGAAGTGATCAAGGCGTGCTTGATTTCTTGGAGGTGCATCCTTATGTAACCAATTGTTGATATCTGGAGTGAGTTCTTCATGAAGAGGAGTTTTTGAGGATACAAAGGTGGTTGGACCAAACTGTTTATATCGAGGAGGTGGAATCTCCTTAGCTTTGTGATATGTCAGTCATCCATGGGTATGTGGATCAAGTGGGATTGCTTTGACAACAAATGCATCTGATAGACTATACTCTCCACAGCCTTTGTTGTTGATCTTTATGGCAGATAGGGTGGAGGCAAGGATGGTTTCTGCATCATTACAAGTGTGGGATGAGCTAGCGATGGCTATGCCGATATCAATTCTTGGGCAATGATTTGTATATGAGGCTTTGACTGCATTGCAATAAGAAAAGGGTTCTGGATCGGCATGGATGGTTACCTCAGTGCCTTGATGGGGAATTTCGATGCACTGATGGTAGGTGGATGGAACGACCTTCATAGCATGAATCCATGGGCGACCGAGGAGAATGTTAAATGGTAGGTTTAGATCAACAACATGGAAAATTGTCTCTTGGATGATTGGCCCAACCTTGATTGACAGTAAAATAGTTCCTTCTGTGGTTCTTTCCAAGTTGTCATAAGCTTTGATGGTGATAACCTCACTGATCATATCTGCCTTAGTATACCCAGCTTATTTTATGAATTTTAGGGTGCAAATGTTCAAGGTTGATCCATTATCTATCATTACTCTTTTCAAAGCAAAATTAGATACCATGATGGCTATGCAAAGTGGAAGGGTGTGATCTGGCTCGACTGCAGGTATGTCGGTGGGTTTGAATGATAGGGCACATGAGGAGGATAGGTGTCCAATAAGATTACAAAAGTTAGTAGTGTTGATATCAGAAGGGACACAGGATTCTATGAGAGCACTGTCAAGGATGTATTTGTACACAGGACTAGTGCGGAGAAGGTCTAAAATGGAGATTTGGGCTGGCATGTTCCCAAGGTGTTCCAAGATATTGTACCGGCTTTTTGATGGAGCTGATGGTGCTGATGAAACTAGTGGGCTTGCGATGTTAAATTGCGCTCTTCGAGTGGTAACTGCACACTCATTGTCTGGTCCTTAGATATTGATAACATTGACAGAAGGCTCTTTCTTGGATATACAACCTATAAGGCTACCATAGTCTATATAGGATGAAGTGTGGTCATTTTTCTTCCTATGCTGTTGGTTTGGCTAGCGGTTGTTGGTGTTGTTGTTGTTTTGGATAGGTGCTTTTTTAGGATTTTGGTTGTTGTGTGGAGGAAAAGCATTTTGATAAATCTGCAAGCCTGCATTGGGAGAGGTTTGAGCACCAACGGTGATTTCTTTCCGATCAATGAGGTCCTGCACATAATCTTTTAGTTTCATGCATCTTAGGGTGGTGTGACCGTTTACCCTATGGAACTTGCAATACTCATTATCTTTGCACCATGCAACTTTGGATTGGCTTGGATCAATTTGCTGGGTAGGAGGAAATTTGATGAGGTTTTCTTTAGCCAATTTCTCAAAAATGACATCCAATGGCTCACCAAGGGGTGTATAGTTTCTAGGTGCAGGTTAGAATCTGGGCTTTTGCCCTGCAGCTACATTGATGGCATTAGCTTGATTGCTAGATCCTTGGAAGTTGGGTCTTGGATTGTGGTTTTGATAGCTTTGGTTACTCTATTTTTGGTAGTTGATAGCTTGTTGATTGTTTGTTTGATATGGTGGGTTAGACTGATTTTGGGAAGGACCAACAATATTCACATGTCTGGTGTCAGTAACCCTGTCTGTTGCAACATGCTTGTTTTTGTTCCAATATCTAGACTTGTCATTGGAATGTGACTGATTTTGATTGGCCTCCTTGTAGATTTTGACCACACCATCTTTGATGAGTCCTTGCTCAAGGATCATTCCTTTCTCTTTGATATCCTTATAGGTCTGCAAACAGTTCATGGTCATGTGGTGAGCCAAGCTGGGATGTGCATTATCAATAAACATTTTCACCACATGGCATTCTGGCAAGGTGTAGGATATGCGGGTGGTAAGGGTTTTCCATCTTTGTAGGTATTCGGCAAAGATTTCTCCACCTTTTTTTTTGGTGTGGACAAGATCAACTATTGATAGCTCTATTTCAACAAGATGGGCATATTGGGCTACAAATGCCTCAGATAATTTAGCAAAGTTTTTAATTGTTCCATAGGGGATTCTGTAAAACCATTCAAGAGCTGGTCCAACCAAGCTTTTGGGAAAAAGGTGCAAGAGGAAGACATCATTGTATGCCACGTCTTGGCAGTGCATGTAAAATTCTTTGATATGTGTAACAGGGTCTTCTTTTCCTCTAAATTTGTCAAATTTGGGTACCTCAAAGTGTTTGGAAAATGGTGTCATGGTAATGGCTTTGTCAAATGGGTAAGGACACACATTCTCAAACTTGAATGTCTTCGGATCATTCCCTTCTTGAATGGCTTTCAGAGCTGTCTTCATTTGCTCCCATTCTGAATTGATAGGTGATGGCTGGGGTGCCCCCAATGTAGGAGTGTCTTGAGGTAGGTATGCGCTAGATGGGGCCACTAAATATGGATGGCTATGAGGGATTTGCTGATAGGGATTGTACATTGTTTTGGTAGCTACATGGTGGATGACGGGTTGTTGAGGGAGAGGTGGCACATATTGCTGCATGTGCTATGAGGCTTGCTGTTGATATGGGATTTGAGGTTGGGATTGAGGAACATAAGCTAGTTGTGGGATAAATGAATGTCTTTGTGGAGGTAAGGTATAAGATGGTTGTGAAGCTTGGGGAAAGGATCGGGGGGCTTGTGGGGTTTGACCAAGGTATGTGGGTTGCGCCCCCATTTGGGATGGTACCTGCAAATAATTGGTGGTTGGCTAGATTGGTGGATTACCTCCTAAAAGTGGCATTGAAAAGTAGTTGGTAATAGGAGGTAATGGATTAGTTGGTTGTGGAGGTCGTGGGAATTGAAAGCTTGGGAATGGAATTGATGGGGTTTGATAGCTTTGTGGCTGGATTTGGAAGCTTGGGAGAGTGGTGGCGAGAGCTGGGGTCACTTATGAGCTTGGTAGAAAATTGGCAGTAGCTTGTGGGATTTGATAGCTTTGTGGAGTGAGGGTAGTAGCTTGTGGATTTGTGGCTAATGGTATTGAGCTCCCAAGACCTAATGGAAATGATGGGATTGTGCTTTGGGCTATGGTGAACAAGCTGGGGGTGATGAAAGGTTGATTACTTAGCCCCATGGGTGGCATTCCTATTGTATATTGCTGAGGTTGGCCAAAGATGCTAGCACTAATTTGGGAGATGGGTGGATTTGGAAGGCTGGGTTGGGGAGCAACAACAGTAATAGTGAAGGGGGTGAACGGTGAGGTGTTTTGGGTAAAAGGGGTTTGGAGTAGAGAGGTATGAACCAAGGATGGTGTGGTAGTGGTTGGATTGGCTTGCGGAATGGAGATTTCGACTTGGGTGGAGGATGGTATGTTTGGGTCTGTTGGATCAAAAGGATTGTCTTGAGGCTCTTCTTTTGGCACATATTGAGGATAATTTGGATCATATGAGCCTATGGGTGGTGGCAGCTACCCAAACAATAGGTGAGATGGATCTGATAATGGAGGGTGTCTTCCAAAGTCAAAGGTTCCTACATTGTCCCTTCGAAAATTAGCCATGATTGTCTCTTTGTTCTTGTCTATAATGGCGTTTACCAATACTGCATTTCCTGGTTGGTTCATGAAAGCTTCAATGTCAGTAGGTGATGGCATAGCTTTCTCTAGGCTGAAGGATGGCTGAGTGCTCAAGGGGGGTGAGGCTATTCGATCTAAATGATAGGGCTCCATTGTTTCTTTCTTCTTGGCTAAGCGAGTGACGGGTGGCATGAAAAATGCTCCTAGGGATGAGATGCAACAAATGCTAGTGGATGCAAAAGGGGAAAAGGCTTTTTTATGCAAATGATTTCCTAGGTTGAGGTAAAGCTATATGACAAAACCTAAGGAGGATTGGGTTGGGGATTCTAACTTCAAAGATATGTATGCCAAAGCACGAAAGGTCTACTATCCTATGTGCAAGCTTGGTGGTGATTGTGTCAACTTAAGGATAGACTGATGATCCTTTAGGAAGAACACAAGATTGACCATTTGTGGATCCCAACCTTTAGCTCAAGGTGATGAGGGATAGCAAGTGAGAAAGCTAGATTACCCTTGACAAAGCTCTGTCAAAGGGATAACCTTGGTGAGATTGGTGGATTTGGAAGACTTTAGGAATGGCAAACTTTTGGCAAGGTGATAACAAATTTTGAAGGCTTGGATGTGAAGATTTTGGATTGTTGGCTAGATGGTTTGATTCTAATTGAGATGGATGAGCTAATAATGCTTAAGGGGATAACCTAAGATGGTTGGCTTTTCTACAAAGATGACTCTAAAGTGAAGCTTATCTAAGAAGATGTGGAGAAACAAGGGTGTCTAATCATAGAAATCATGCCTAGTTGGTAAGGCATAAATAGGATTAACCCCTGGATGTTGGCTAAATTTGATGGTGTGCTCTAACCAGGCCTCTTGAAGTGCTTCGTCAGCAACTTTGTCCTCTGCTTTGTGGAGTTTGGCAATTCGTGGGCTTGGTGTTATTTCTTTTCTCTTGGCTGAAAGTTCTTGGTATGCCAGAGATGGCTTGATTTTGACTTTGTGAAACTTTTGTTTGGGTTTGGGTTGTTCCAACATAAATTTTTGAATTTGCTTGGCTTTGGGAGATTCTGGTTGTTTTTCTTCAACTTGTTCAACTTCTAAAATAGGCAATGACTACGCTAAGTGTGCCCTAAGCTAGGATTGACCAAGTTTGGAAAACATTCATTCAACAAGTAAAATAAAATCAAGCAATAGATAGGAACACACAGATAGAAGTTTGTGGTTCTCAAAATGTGATACTTGCGCTGAGGAGTGTGTATGTTCTACAAATGTTTCGATCAATCACTCCAAACACATTAACACCCTAGATGGTTTTCTGCAAGGCTGACAGTTGGTTTAGCTAGGGAGTCCTTGATATACCCAAGGTACATGAGGCCCAAATCCATAGATGAGACCAAGAAGATGTCACACAAGCTGAGAGGAGCAGTAACCCACTTCTCCTCTTTCACTTCTCAAGGGTATAAAGTTCTTGAGGCTTAGCTCGAGTTACAAAATCTTGATCCTAAGAGAGGTGTCTTTCGATTCACCTCCCAATTCTTATACTCCGCTGGAACACGGGAGTTGAGGTCGTCCAAGGGGTGATGAAATCCCCAAGTAGGCCTCCTAAAAGGAAACAAGGTTTTGGATCCTAATCTTATGCACCCAAGATGGCCTCGAAAGATGACAAGGGGAGAGAAGACTTGGATGACCTTGGGCTACAAAACACGCTTGTTCTTTTACCAACTGACTCTTATGTGTGCTAATTTAGACTTTGCAAGCACTCATATTTAAGAGACAATGTTCAATTCCAACTTGAAGTGTCAACAAAAGTAAATCGATCAAAGAATGCAAACAAGAAGAAGAGTTAGGGTCAACAAAAGCAAACTCACATGCCCGGAGGCCCTCCACATCAAGTATCGATTAATTTTCTTTAAGGTATTCAAGATTGAGTGTGAGTTTGTTTTAAGCCCAAAACAAAAGTGTGTGAGGTTCGATTTCAAGCGCGCGCCCGGAGGCTTTCCACATCAATTGTTGTTCAATTTTAGTGCCCAAACTTGAAGTGTGGTCGATTTAATCTAGAGTTTTGATCATTTAAGAATTTTGATAAAGTTAAAGCAAATGTTCAAAGACCAAGTGAGTTAGTTAGATTGTGGAACATTTAACACCTTTTTCAAGTAGACCCATCCCCATAAATGGCGCTGAGATTGCAACTAATGGTTGAATTGATGGGTGATTAGAAAAGAGGTGAGTCCAAGGAACTACTCAAATCAATTTTTGCAAATTTGTATTTAACTTAACAAAGTTTTTTAATTGTCCAAAAATAAAGCTTTGCCTAAATTGCATGCAAAAGAGAGATTTGTTTGTTCTTTTTAATGCACCAAAAATTGAAGTGTGAGATACTGCAATGGTTAATTGATCTTTGCATTCAAGATTGAGTTGTTTGTTTTAAGCATGCATTCCAAAAAAAATTGATTTTAATCCATGACATTCAAGAGTGTGTTTTGAACAATATATATTCAATGAAAAATGTGTTTAACCATTCAAGTTCATTTTAGCAACATGCATTCAAAGATAAATGATTAAACATTCAAGTTCATTTTTTAGCAATATGAGAACATGTAAGAAACATGGTTAGTGGTTTCATATGTGCTCCAACCTGTAATGAGACAAAAAAAAAAGCAATTTGGTTAGTCACCCAAAATCTTTCAAAATGAAAGCTTAACTATGAGAATTTTTTTTAAAACTTTTTTTGCTATTTTTTCTACGTGTAAAAATGCTTAGAATGGTCTAAATCCTACGAAACCACTAAAAGTCAAACAGGCAGAGATGACATTTCATTAGGCGAAGATGCCAAAATTTGGAGACGTTGATCTGCGAAGACGCCAATCTACGGAGATGTTGAAACTCACAGATGACAGTCTGATGAAGAAGGCAGCTGGCAGCGTCGAAGATGACAGTTAACAGATTGTGGCAGTGAAGATGACAGTTTGTCTACTGGTGATGGCAGAGATGACAGTTCTAGCTCTGGAGGCAGTGCAAACGACAGAACACAGGCGGAGACACTAAAACTCATAGATGCTGATCTGCGTAGATGCCAAAATTTGCAGACGATAGTTCAAGTTTTGGCGCAGACTACCAGCAAACAGGTGGAGATGCTGAAATTCGCAGACGACAGCTTGAATTGGCAGAGACGACAGTTGAACATTCGCAGACGATAGGTGGAGACGCCAATCCATGAAGATGACACAGACGTGGGTTTTTTCTAGAATTTTTTTGTTTTCTTGGTTATTTTCAAATTTTAAAAGGGTACGTCTTTCTCTCTAGTGCGTCCTTCAACTTGCAAAAACAAGCAAAAACACCTTGCACCCACTCAAATCTCAACAAACATTAGATGGTTAGTTTGTAAGCACAAAATATGGATTGAAAAAGATTAAGGAATGACCCATAGTGGGGTCCCACCGGGAATGCCAAAATGTAGAACTAGATCTTAGTGTGCAAGGAACATTAACATTAAAGAAAGCATTCACAAACAAAAACTAAGTTCACATATATATGCTTAGACAAAGCAAACAAACAAGAGATGCAAAGCTCAAAAGATGAAGCACTTCATTGGTTTCTTGATTTTGTAGATGCGTCCTTTGATGTGGATGTATGCTCAAGATGCTCAAAGTTGCTTCAATGGTGGAGAAGGGTAATAGCAAATTAGTAGCTTTGTGAGCTCTCAATTTGGCATTATAAGAGTATGGGTATGAATTTTGGCTCTCAAAAGGGCATGATAACTTTAGCTCAAGGATTGTTGTTGAATGGCTTGGGATGGGATTCAATTTATAGGCTAAGGGTTTGAGGGATGGAGGGCTAAGATGCAAGGGGAGATGAAGGCTTAAGGAGGGTTAGGATGCACTCAAATGAGAGCACATGGGTTGTGCTTGTTTAGCACTAATGGGAAGGTTACACTTGTCACAAGGAGGATGAGTGTGAGAGATTAGGGTAAAGGGTTGGTTAAAGGCATGATGAGTGGGGTTGAGTATGTAAGAGAGATGTAAGAGGAATGAGTGTGGAAGAGGGAAGAGTGTGAAAGATGGATGTAAGAGTCATGAGTGGGCTTGTAAGAGTCTTTTATGATTTGTAAGAGCACTCATGACTTGGTGGTTGGGATTTTTGAGGGGAGACTTTGGTTTGCTTTACGAAAGTCTTAAACTTGTTTAGGGAATGTGACAACATTAGGGGGTGGATTAGGCTTGGGTTTAGGATTAGATTAGGGATGTTAGAGATGTGCAAGTGGATGACATTAATGAGGGTGGGTGAGTTAGTGGCTAAGCTTGGTTAGTATGGGTGGATGGGGTGGATTAGGCTAAATGGAAGATTAGGGATAAGTTAGGGGTTTTGAGGATTTCATTTATCAAATAGATTTATTTAATAAATGAGGATTTTTGAAATTAGATAGGAGAATAGGATTTAATTGATAAATAATAGGTTATTTGATTTATCAATTAGGACTATAGATGATTAATTAAATTAATCCACTAGGGGATGGCAAAGGATTAATTAAATAAGAATTTAATTAATAATGCCTTTAGAGATAACTAAATAGGATTACTAAAACAGTGTAATCAAATTTAGGTGTCTACAAATGATCCAGTTAGATTATTGACTTTTGGAAATATTGTTGGGTTTTGGATAAACCTCTATCATCAATTGTGACAAATAATCTTAGTATAGAGAGATGTTGTTTGTTGTATTTTATGGGTAGATATGTTTCCTTAGCTCTCCCATCATGATCACAGTTTGAAGAGTGCTCAAATGTTTGGTTCTAACATTGTTAACCACTAGAGAGGTGGGAAGTGAGTGAGAATTTGTGACATAGCTCTTGAACTAAATTTAATGGAATAAAGTCTCAGTACCTTTGTTCTTCAACTAGGTACTGATGAATCTTTGATTTGGGATGAAGACCCTTTTGGGGTCTTCTCTATTTCATCCCATGTTCAATCTATTCAAGTTTATGCTTTTAGGCCTTCTTTTGGGCCTCGGTATGGAACAATAAAATCATGCCAAAAATCAACACTTTTCAGTGGATAGTCATGCAAGAAAAATTCCCAACTTTTGAAAGCCTTAGTAAAAGATGCATGTGCTTTCCTAATAGATATTTTCTTTCTACAGTCTAGGAAAAATTGATGAACCACTTTTTTTATCACTTTCCCTTTTTCATGGAATACTTGGATGATTTTTTTAAATATTTGGAACCTAAGCTAGATAATGCTAGAGAATATCCCAGATCTTTGGAGGGTGTGGAAAGATTTCAAAGGTATCATTCAAAATAGTCTTTAGGTTCTAATTTTTCCTCATGTTATCTAAAATCTATGGAAGGAAAGGAACAATAAGATTTTTAGGGACATAGCCCAACCATTCCCTCTTCTAGCTATCTATATAAAGTATAGTATTATAGAAAATTTAAATACTACACATAAGGAGAAAGTGGATTCTGACATTGGTGGTAATTTAAGTAGAGAAAAGAATTTTGAAGATGAGATAAAAAAAAAAAAGGAAAATGCAAGATGGGACCATCCACCTTTGGGTTGGATCAAAATAAACTTTGATAGTGCTACACAAGGAAATCCAAGTCCTACTAGTTGTGGAACAATTGTTAAGGATGAAGAGGGTAAAATGCTAAAAGCACTAGCTATTCCATTTATCTCTCAATCCAATCATCTAGTAGAAATGATGGGTGTTCTACACAAGATTCAAGTAAAATGAAATATTAAAGATAAGAGAATACGGATAGGAGACTCTCTAAATATCCTAAATTTCCTCTCTTAAGGTATGTTTGTTAGGAATTAACCACAAACAGGAATGACAATTACATGCAAATATAAATAATATCAGAAAATAATAGATCACACAGAAAAGAACACAAGCACAAAGATTTAACATGGTTCACAAAATCCCTAGGCTACATCCACCAAACAACAAGTGCAATATTATTACGATCCAATAATTACAACTTGATTACAATCTGTAATCTCTTACAACTCAATACCACCACAAGAACCAATTTTGGTATCACACCTTATCAAACAATCCCTAACCCTAAGCCCATTTATCCAAGTATTTGTGTCACTTTAGGGTTAAAACTAGTTACAACATGTTAGCCATAAATTGGGAAATATAAGAAATAGCCAATTGGTGAATAGCAGCCCAAAATTTTGTGCCATTGACGAATGGAAAATATTACACCAAAATTTTAAGTCATTGGAAAATGGTGAATAGTAGCCCTAAATTTTGTACCATTGGCGAATGGTAGCCCAAATGTTTTTTGGGGCAATGCCTTGAACCCCAAAGAATTTATGATGTACAATGCTTTCCTTATCAATCACCACAAACTAACAATGTTCCCTTTGTAGTCAATAGACAATATTATAAAGGAAGATAAAGGTCTCTTAATCAATTTTGACAAAGTGTATATTTCCTACTTATATAGAGAAGGGAACATAGTAGTTGACTCATATGCTAATGTAATGATTAGTAATGGTACTACCTCATTTTGGAGTCATGAGGACAAGGTTAGTTATGAAATTAAGGCTTATATCAACTATGAAAAGACATCAAGAAAAAGTGGATTCATTTTATTTACTTTCATTCAAAAGAAAAAAAAAATTAGGGCAAAAAATGTAATAATTTCAAGAAATATTTGAGTTGGAGGTGTGTGGAAATTATTGCTCTGCACATTTTATGGGTAGTTTTAGTGTTATTCCTTCTTGCTAAAGTTATGTTCTTTGACAATCTATAATCTCTTACAACTCAATACTACCAAAAGAACCAATTTTTGCATCACACCTTATCAAGAAATCTCTAACCCTAATCCATTTATCCAAGTATTTGTGTCACTTTAGGGTTAAAACTAGTTATAACATGTCAACCATAAATTGGGAAATATAAGCAATAGCCAATTGGTGAATTGCAACCCAAAATTTTGTGTCATTGGAAAATGGTGAATAGTAGCCCTAAATTTTGTGCCATTGGTGAATGGTAGCCCAAATGTTTTTTGGGGCAATGCCCCGAACCCCAAAGAATTTATGAAGTATGTATAGTACTTTCCTTATCAGTTACCACAAACTAACAATGTTCCCTTTGTAGTCAATAGACAATATTATAAAGGAAGATAAAGGTCTCTTAATCAATTTTGACAAAGTGTATATTTCCTACTTGTATAGAGAAGGGGACATAGTAGTTGACTAATATGCTAATGTGATCATTAGTAATGGTACTACCTCATTTTGGAATCACGAGGACAAGGTTAGTTATGAAATTAAGGCTTATATCAACTATGAAAAGACATCAAGAAAAAGTGGATTCATTTTATTTACTTTCATTCAAAACAAAACAAATTAGGGAAAAAAATGTAATAATTTCAGGAAATATTTGAGTTGGAGGTGTGTGGAAATTATTGTTCTACACATTTTATGGGTAGTTTTAGTGTTATTCCTTCTTGCTAAAGTTATGTTCTTTGAAACATTTACAAATAATTTGGCTCTATAACTTGCAAAAATAGGTTGTAAAATGAGGAAAAGGGAACCTAACAATTGTGAGAAATAGAGGAAGGAGAAGGACATGTGGGATAAATTGGTAGAAGGGGGACTTACACCTTATATGGAAAATATGAAAATGGTAAAACTTGAGGTTAAAAAAAGTTCTTAAACGGATGGAACAATAGTGAAGTAAATCTCATAGGAAGGAAGTTGAAGCTCAGTATTGTAGTAATGACAAAAATTATTGGGCTCAGTGCCAAAGGTAAGATATTCTACTGGCATCTTAAGTACTCTAAATTGGTTGTTAATAAATTTTGCAAAGAAAATGATGGTTAGTTGGTAAATGGAGAGGGTGGTATTTATGTTATTGTTTCCATTAAACTTCTTTGTCCACGTGTTCTTATTGTTTTTTATGGAAAATATTTCTCTTGATGGGAGGTATGATAGGGCCCATACTTACAACTTTGTGTTGTTAAACCACTTTAGATATAAGAAAAATGTGTGTTTTCCTTTTTATCTATTGTGTTCTCTATATCATAATATTAATTCATTGAGGTATAAACCTAGAAAACCATTGAGCATGATGGTTTGAAGAGGATGATATATAGTTATGTTAAAAGGGTTTTTTTTTAATCCAATTTTGAAGAAAATTGAAAAACATAGTGGTAAAAAGATGAGAAGGGAGAAAATGGGGAAGGATAAATTAGTTTTAGGGGAATTAGGGCTTGATTCATCTATCTCTAACAAAAATATGAAGCCTAAATTCAATTATGCAAAATTGGTACATCTTTATCTACCAATATCTTGATCAATTCCTTCCAATAATAGCCATGCGAGGGGGGCATCTCTGCTGACACACACCGATTGCTACTGAGAAATCACACCAGTTCCATCAATTTTCTAGTGTGAATTGGTAGTGGGTTTGTAAGGGGGAGAAAGAAATGAGGTGCTCTATCGTATCTACTATCTCCTCGGCCCTCGGGCTCCTATGGAAATTCTGCTTTCTTTCAATCAATTCCCTTGCTTACTCTAGCTGGCCTTCATTCCTCTCTTTGATCTAGTTCAAATTGGTTGGAGAAAGGGACAGTCAACTCTATCCCTACCCTACTATTCTAAGGCCCCTAAATAGATCCCCCCTAGCCCAATGATTACAAAGAAGAGAAAGATGAGAAAGTTGGTCAAGGGAAATAAAAAATTAAAAAAATAGATAATTCAGAAGAATTGGAAAATTTTGAATGTAGTGAAATAATTTTTAGAGGTGGTAGGAGGTCTCCTCCCTCTCTATTTTAATGCCATAATAAAATTTTCTCATCTATGGTTAAATATAAAGAAAATCAAGCGACCCTGGATGAGACAAGAACCCTGTGACTTCCAAAAAAAAGGATAATTTTTCCCTGCTGAATAATGTGGATGAGGAAGAACCTAGAGAAGTCATTAGGCATGTTTTTTATAGTATTTGATATATCATGATGTGTATATCTCTCTTAAAGATGTAGAAGGGAAGGAAACAAAAGTTTTGTCTCCTAATTCTAAACAGTTGGAAAAAAGGGATAAAGCATTTTGGGAAGAAAATGAAAAGAGGTAGGTGAGAATATCCATGTTGCAAGTTGTTAATGAGAATGAGTTCAATGTTAAACTCACTGAGGAAGACATTAATGATCTAGTTGTTGATCCACCCCATGGGCTTTTGGAAATTTCTAAAATGGTCTCTGTATATTCTCGTAGATTAGACAAATGGACTTTTCACTCCCTCAAAATGTTGAACTTGGAATGTAGATCCATATAAGAGAGAATCAAGGAGATTTAAAACAATAATGTAGGGCTCCCAAGAAGAATGATATTGTTACTAAGTAGCAAGGGAATCAAGCGGTAATAGAAGATTAGAAGAAGAAGATCGATGAAATAGAAATGGTGACCAAGGATGTGTTGACTAAATGCCATGAATCACTGGATTATTTTCTCCACTATTTGAATATGATTATGACCAAATTGAAATAGGGTAAGGAGGTGTAGCTGGTGCTCGATCTAGAGGAAACTAAAAAAAGATGAAGTCGAGGCTAGACTTGGTAACTATACTCAATACAACACAAAGAAAAAACACAAGAAAGAGACTCAAATTGACCAAATGGACATAATAGAGGTCACAAAGAAGATAAAATTATTTAGGAGGTGTTAAAGAAGAAGGTGGAAGCTTTATCCTAGCTTCTTCCTCATTTATGTTGTCTCTATTTGGTTTTAGTTTCATTAGTAGGTTGTATGTTTCATTTTTTTTTTTTGCTGCTATTTGGCATTGGCTTCGACCAAATTTGGTTGGTAATAACTAAGGGTGTGTTTTCTAGTTGAAATACTATTTCATTTTGGGACTTTTAGTTTAATATCCTTCTATAAAATATTTGGGGGTTTGGATCCCTTGTAAAAATCTTGTTTTAGCCTTAATAAAAAATATTCCCATTGATCCATTCATGGATTATCATTCTATTACTTTAGAATTATTCCATTCATATTTGGAGTCATTCTACTATCTCATTTAAGTCATATTTGGAGTTCTAATCTCAAGATGCAATGAATAAATAGCTAATTGAATCTATTAACTTTACCATAATCTTCTATATAAAGTATACATTTAATTTTGATGATTTCTTTGGTGAATAAAGTTTCCTTTTACCCAACCCCCATTCTTTATTTCTTTGTTCCAATTTAAAATTATTTTATATTTTAGAGTCTAGGTTTTTTTTTTTTCCCAAACCCATCTATTAGAGTGTTAATTGAGTAAATTCCAAATGAATCGTATTGGGAAATTATCTAAAATTATGTCAAGTTAGAATGTACACTCAAAATGTGAAAGTAATTAATTGCCAATGTACATTTTTTATTATCTACTCATTTGGTAAGAAAGTAGCAGATTAGATTGATTGGATTCAATTATGAATCCCATTATGAAAATGCATATTTTGGTTCAATGAGTTTCAACAAGGATTTTGGTATACCCTCCAAATTATCTTATGCATTTTGTGTATCTATAATGCATAGATCAATACCATTTTAATACAATAATTTATAATTATTTGATGAAAAATTTGGTATTGAAAGAAACAAGGTATCTTTGAGATTCAAGATATATACTAGTAACACACCCCCTATGCCATCTATTTGAGTTGTTAGAAACCTTCGAGGATGTGATGATTAGCACATACTAAAAAAATTTACCTGCATGATTGTTGGAAGATAAATAATTGCAAGAGGCATAAAGTACCAATTCTATCATTTTAGTCAAGGACAATGTTCATATAGAGAATATTGGCGATTCATGTGATGTGATCTAATAATTGATACATAGAAGCTTTCCCTTTAACCAACTCTTGCACCACTAATATGTGCACCATTTTTGTTAATAAAGAATATAGATGCATGTTAAAATTTTAGTGATTTTTCAATACCAAGAACAATGGATTTTTCCTTTAACAATTATATCAAATGCATTATACTTTTCTTGTTGGAAATACAAGAGTAACTGAGAGGGGAGGGGTGAATCAATTACTACAAAAATAAATCCCATATCCATTAGATGTCAATACAAATCAAAACTCTGATTAAATTGTATTCTACTGTAACTTGACAAACACACATGCATTTGGTTTATATTAGAAAATGTTGTAACTTGGCAATAATTGAATAAACTAAACTTAATGTGATTAACTTTAAGTTTAACTTAGTTACATACACATAAAAGAAAAAACATGAATACAAGTGACACCAAGATTTAACATGGAAACCCAATTTGGGAAAAACCACCAATTGTAACTAGTTACTTATTTTCACTCTTCTAAAGGAAGCCATTTTAGGAGCCAACCCTGTTAAAGGTTACAAAACACACTATTAGGTGTGACACTATTAGAGGATTTAATCACCTTGTTAGAAGTGGCCTTATTAAATTTTTTTAGACACTTCAATCTATAAATGCCACCTTGTTAGAGAATTTACAAATAGCTATTAAGCCAACTCTATTAAGAGATTTAGATCATTGCTACAATGGTTAGAGAGTAACAATGAGATGCCCTAATTTCTGATGCAATTGAATTGCTAATTACAGATCTCAATTCTAGGTTGAATACTTAATCCTTCTTGATCAAATGTATCTTTGTAACTCAACGAGGATATTCTGCTTATCCTTCTAATTCACTTCCTCTAAGCATCATCAAAAATTTTGTAATGTTCCACACATTCAATCCTCAATTGAACCTTATATTTATATCTAAGACATTGTTAATTCAGCTTGAATATAACTTAGAATACTTAATATTCATCTTCTCAGTCGGCTAGAACCAATAATTAAATTAATTGAACTCAATATGCCAAAACAAGAAATTCCTTCATTAGTCAACCATGCTCGAAAGACACTAACCTAGAAATGATTTTCCTATGTTAACCAAGTGAACTCAATTAACACTTTCATATTTACAAAGTTCCTTTAGTAACTGAGTGAGATCAGTTAACACTAGTTCTATGCAATGTTTTCTTCAATAACTGAGTGAGACAAACTTTCCTTTGATGATCGAGTGAACTTGGTAGACACTATTGCCTAAACTTGGGAAACTCTAAAATGTTCGACAGACATAGGAAACTATCTTCATCACCCAAGTGAGCTCAACATACACTAACTAGCAATGGTATGACATTTTTTGTAACATCAAGGAATTTTTAGAGAAAGAATAAAGTAAGGAACATATCCTTAGTTTCATTCTAATTCTCATCCATGAGAACTCCCTCTATTAGTGTGAGCTCCCTCTACCTTTAGTTTCTCCCTCTATTAGCAAAACCCTAACTTCAACATCTTCTTTTGATAGAAAACTTTCCTTCTTTGATATTAGACCAAGTTCTCCCTCTTTGACATTTCTCAAAGTGATAAAATTTCTGTGAGATATGACAAAGAACTAAAGGATTTGAGCAATACACAATAGAAATCCACAAAGCCCTCCAATACCTGCATGTAAAAACCTATCACAGAGAAGAAAAAGACAAGAAGAGGCAAGGGTTTGCTCTGAAAATATGCAAATTGTATTCTCAAAAATGAAAAAGATACAAGATAATTACAAATGATCAATCCTTAGAGAAGGAGATCGAAACTCAAAAAGGGTAACCTAAAAGGTAAATGCTATATAATAATTCCTAATTAATTATTAAATAAGAATGTAAAATGTGCATAAAGTGAAATGTTAAGAAGGGAGAAAAGGTAATTTAATTAATAAAATAAAATAAACCTTTTTCTCTAACACCCCCACTTAAGAAGAGCAACAATGTAGAAAGAGAAAGGAAACTACAATGTGATGCAGAAAGAAAACTTGGGTCCTCAAAATAAGGTTTGATGAGGTACCCAATCACAATCAAATCTCTATGAAATAGAGAAATAGAGAAAACCTAGTGGGAAAATCTCTACTCTAAAACGAGATAGAAAAGAATGCACAAATGAAACATCTCAAGAGAATCTCTCAAGACCATAAGTATAATGAAAGCCTCGATGATAGAAATTTGAGACTCTATAGCTCCCCTAGAATGGAAGAACTCCTATGTCGATGAACATAGCAATATGGCTCCAATTTGAATGAAACAAAGGTAGCGGACAAGGATGATAAAACCCATGTATGTATGGTGCAACTGGAAGTCCTAGCTGATGCTCAAAGGAGAAAGCATGAGAATCCTGAAATGGAGTCTCCAATGGAGGTGGAATAAAAAGTTTGTTGAATCTGTCATCTAGGAGGAGATGTTTTTCCTCTGATATATCCTCAACAATTGCAGTAGGTGGCTTGATGATTAAAGCTACAATAGTAGGAAATTCTGAAGAGTGATCTTGTGCAAGAGATAGAATCTTAACAAGGGGTGGAGGTGTAGAAGTCACAATACTGGTCTCAAGAACTACACATAAGTTTAAGCAACCTAATTTCACCTTAGTGGACTCTTGTGAAGAAAGAGTGTGAGTTTTTGATAGTGGAGATGGTGGACTATTGTGATGTGGAGCCTAATTAGACTTAGAGGTTTATTCAACATAGTTTTCTCCCATATTATTTCTATGGGGGTTTGGGGTAGCACCCCCAAGATAGGGTCAAGGGGCAACACCCTTGCATGGTCTTAGGGAAATGCCCCAGATGCGCTCCCTATCATAGTATAGGATGGGGCCAAGGGGAAATGCCCCCATGGGGATTTTTAGGGGTAGTGCTCCCAAAGCCAAAAATGCCCTTATATTGTAAAAGGCACCAGTTGCTATTTTTCTTATTGGATGACTTATTCTAGCCCTAATTTTTTAAGTGGCAAAAGCTTGTATAAAAAGGCGTAGGGTTAGGGATTTCATAATGTAATGGTGATATTGTAGCTTCTTGTGATGGTATTGAGCTATAATGAATGTAGATTGTAATCACTGGATAATAATAATATTGACTTGCTATTGGTGGATGTAGCCCAAGGATTGGGTGAACCAAGTTAAATCTTGGTGTCTTGTGTTCTCTTTTATGTGATCTACTATTTTATGGTATTGGATATATTAGCATGTAACTATTATTTCTATTTAAGGTTAATCCTAACAAGTGGTATCAGGTCTAGACGTTTGTCATTTTTTTTAGTTCAATTTTTTTAAGCCAAACCATCGTCATTTTTTTAGTGATCCTATATAGGAAGGTCTCAAAGTTGAGTGGGAGTGATGGTAGATGAGGGTATGCTAAAGGTTGAGAAGTTTAATGGGCAGAACCTTCAGTTATGGAAGATTCAAATGGAAGACTATCTTTATCAAAAGGACTTATGAAGCCATTGGAAGAAAAATCCAAGAAATAGGGAACTATGATAGATGAGGACTAGGAGATTTTAGATAGAAAGGAACTTGGAAGCATTCAATTATGCTTGGCACCATCAATGACATTTAACATTACAAAAGAGAAGATGATAGAAGAGTTGATGCAAACCCTAGCGAAACTATATGAAAAGCCCTTTGATTCAAACAAGGTATTTCTCATGAAGTGTTTATTTAATATGAAGCTAACAAAAGGTGGATCTATTGCAAATCATTTAAATGAGTTTAATATTGGTACTAGTTAATTGTCTTTTGTGGGTATCAATCTGGATGAAGAAATAAGGCTCTCTTAATTTTGTGTTCTTTGCCTATAAGCTGGAATGACTTGGAAATGACTATGAGTAATTCTATTTCTGGATCTAATACCCTTAAATTTGATGATGTGATTGGTGTTATTCTAAGTGAGGAAATTCATAGGAAAACCTCAGGTGGATCTACACTAGGAAGTGCTTTGAATGCACACACTACATTTGACCTCATTTTTCTACCAAAATTTTTGACCATCAACTAAAAAAGTTTAGGTTGGTCAAAATTTAGAAGGAAAAAATTTATTTTTTTACATCTAAGCCCCATGTTGGTCAAAATTTTGACCAATACATGTTGGTCGAAATGTCTTGGTCAAAATTTTGACCAACATGGGACTTAGATGTAAAAAAACAAAAACATTTCCTATTTGTTGTATTTTGCGCACATAGGATCATTTGTATTTTGTTGTAGTTGGAAACTTGATGTGCCATCACCAGAAAAAAGACCCAATGCCCTAGTTCTACCCTAGCTTGCTCACGATTGGAGTTGGAAACTTGATACTCTAAAGAGGAGGTGATCGGTCTTTTGGAAGTTTAGATTTAGAAACAACAAGGCCAAATGCATAAGGTAGGGATTCAATTGCTTTCTCCTTCTCATTCGATCATTTAACTTGGAAAATGGAAGGCAATTGAGGCTGCTACTATATATTAATTCCATGAATGCAATTGTTGTTTGAATCATTTCTTTGCCTATCTATTTGAAGGGTTCTTCTAATTTGTTGGTACTTGTGGCTTGTGCTTTGGATCTTTATGTTATATGCTTGAGAAATTTTGATGTTCCACATTCATATACAATACCATTGTAATTGCTAAAGTTGTGGTTGTATAGTGATTTCTTGCTTTTAATGTTGATACATTTCATGAATTTGGTCACTCGTAACCGATCTACACTTGAATTCTCCATTCATGTATATAGGGGTTTGATCTTCTAAAGGGTTTCTTTATAAGGCCATGACCTGCATCTCATTTTGTATTTGTTGTTGGTTTTCCTTGAATACATGTGGGGTTTTGTATAACCTATGACCTTCATTATGAAGACTAGGGCACCATTGTCTTGGTTCTCAATGCATTTCTTTATTGTGTTTCTTTGATCCCTCTTAAAGGCAATAGAGAGTGGCCTACATACTTGTGTTTTACTTCATTTTTCCTTTGCTCATGGCTCAAGAATGAGTCATGACCTATATGAGGTTCATGGAAGGCTTCAAAAATTTTCTTGCAATATGAATACGATTTATTTACTTGTTATTGGTCTCTTGGATCATGATGCATGCTTGATCTAGAGAGTAATTCTTTATTGTTCTTTACATGTTGTTGTAGCTTATGATTGCTTTGGACAAATGAAAATGCTTATTGTTTCAACATACATTTGAAGCTTTCCTGTAGATGTATCTATGCATTTGGATTACCTTTCTTGTTGCATATCTGCATATGGGATGTGGGTTGTATAATGTTTTCATGCCCTATTTGAGTAGGAAGCTTGCGATCTCTTTGGGTTGTTTAATTCTTGGCTTCGTCATACTCATAATTCAATTGTATGGTGTTGCTTCACTTTTATTTCAGATTTACATGATCACAATTTTGATGCAGGAATAGAGGCTCTAAAGCATGGCACAACCATATTTTTATGCAGAGATGCTTACTATGACTTATATGCTTTTCATGGCTTCAAATGCATGGCATTTGATGTGTTTAGCTTCTCATATGCATTTGTTGTTGTGTATGTGCATGAATGCACTTTACTTCACTACCCATGGCTGCATGTTAAACTTGTTAGATGCTTATCATGAATCCACTTACATTATTTTAATATTTCATGCTAAGATTATAAGCCCAAGTGGTTAACACTATAGATCCACAATACTCCATTATTGCTTCAATTGAAACCCTAGGCCTGCATATGTGATAGTATGATTTCACCACTATTTGCACTATGATGCATGTTATTTAGCATTACTTTCCTTGAGATGCTAAATAGACTATTCTAATGATGGCCATAGCTTGTATGTGCATGCCTCCATTGTGTTGGCTCCATGATATTGGATGCATCCATATCTTGCTCTATACTTTTAGCATTTTACTTTATTCACCACCATGTTATTTGTGCTCATGAGGCAACAATAGCATCATTATGAACATGCTTTAGTCTTTTAGGCATGCATGTATGTATGCTTCTTCTAAAACTTGTGTATGTGCATGCATATGTGAAGGTCTACAAGCATCATTTCCTTTGCTTTCATAATAGCATGCTGATTGGAAGCATCAATGGGGTTGATCTACTATGTTGTACTAAAAATGCAAACATTATGCTCTATCTCTTTTCACAACATGGTAAAAGTATCTCATGGTATTGACTGATCCATCTTTACTATGCTAGAAGCTTGGTGCATCATGATTCCTTTTACTATATTGAAAACATAAAGTATGATGCATGCTGATCTGCTTTATATAGCATACATTTCAGCCATCTAGTAAAATGGATATACTTGTGTTCCTTGATTTGAAGTGCATCCCTTTGATGTTGGATTTGCCTT
The DNA here is from genome assembly GCA_028749045.1 of Cupressus sempervirens. NCBI lineage: Eukaryota > Viridiplantae > Streptophyta > Pinopsida > Cupressales > Cupressaceae > Cupressus > Cupressus sempervirens. Next base: position 724,322,834 of record CM053786.1, on the reverse strand, counting down.
TACATTCTTCTTCTTCTTGTAACATTTGACTCATGATGAGATTGCTTCTATAGCTCTATTTGTGATGATACAGTACTTCTAAATGCATGATTGGTCCATTGCTTGCTATAATTGTGATCCCCCTAGGCCCACTTCTCTACCTCCAATGTGGTCATTCCAAAACTACAAAAGCGAAAATCCTTAGTGCTGGAGTCATCTTAGTAATTCCTAATGAAGGAGCTACCAGTCTGTCTCACAACACTAATGTGTAGCATTGAGAGGGACTCAATTTTTTCTCAAAAGTGTTCTTACCTAGTACATCCCAAAATGAAAGGGAGCTCAAAAGAGACCCTCTTGTGTTGCTAGATGACATTTTTTCTTTAGCTAGAGTTTCTTCATATTTTTAGTTCTTTTTGGTCCTCAGGTTCCCAAGGTCATATACACTATGGGGAATATTGAAAGTGAATTTCTATCATTCTAGGTGAATAGATGAGTAACAAAGGAACATACAATTCCTTATTACAATCAAATGTATGAAGATCATGACACTATAACTAAAAGGATACTTACCCTTGATTTGAAGGAAAGTTGGCTTTGTCATTCTTAAAGAGTCTAGAGTAATGATTTTCAAACCACTAAAGGTAGGCATATCAACGAAAGTAGAAATGTGTGTTTATGGATCAACATGAAGAACACCATATGATTGTAGAATAGTGATGTAAACCCTTAAAAGTCAACTCAGACACCAAGACTAAAATGTAGAAAAATTCTTCTTAGTCACCATCTAGATACCATGCCTATTGACAAATATGTGAGAACACTAGTAGCAGCCACTTTATGAGATGGTTGTCAAATCTTGCAATTGTAAAATTGAAATTTCCAAAATAAATCATGGAATTGATACCAACATTATATGTATTGAAAGCTATGTCTGCAAATAGACCGCATTTCTTTGAGGCATTCTATAAAATAGCTCACATTCCTTGCCTATGATTTGACATTTTGCATGCATCTTGCACTCTATCATCCTGATGATGGATTACAGAGAGTGATCTAAAATGATGATGCTAAAAAACACACACAATCAAATCCAAAACAAACTTTCATTACAAATGGATTGTGGAAATATAATATTGTTAATTTTGCATGCATGTCTACTAGGACAATCACAACTTAAACATATATATAATCTCATCAAATATATTTTGATGCATTTCTAGCAATCATGGCATGCCATGACCACACTTTGTTCCTAAATTCTATCAAAAAATTCACATTCCTTGTCTATATATGCTTCCATTTTTCAAACATGTCTACCATAGTAATTGTGACTACAACATCTAACAAAAATTCTTTTTGCTTTAATGCATGTCCATAGCTTATTCCAAAGCTCTTGTTTTGGCACAGGCAACAATAATGCTAGCAAAGTTTGTGTGATTTAACTTTATACTTGCCAATTGCACTTTATTGAATATAAACACACATGTTATATATGTGTTTAAGCATATATACTTATATGTACATATCTACATATGTATGTATGTATATATATGTATCAATGCATATATATGTATATATGTATGATTGCAATTTTGAAGATTTGACCCACAAAATGTTCCCAACACATCAAGCTCAATCGCCCACTTCAATTGTAGAGTACTAACCAAATCTATTGCAACAACAATATGTTGGCTGCTTTCAAAAATAGGATTTTTAACACCTTCTATAGTAGTATCTACATATGATATATATATATATATATATATATATATATATAAACTATCTCCCATAAGTATATATACCTATATATGTATACATAGGCAAATCTAAATCATTCATACACTCTCCTCTATATATGTATATTTCTATTCGTGACCAAAGCTAGAAGTGTAAGGTGCTAAATAGTTTTATGGATTCCTATTTTGAGACCAGGTGACTTGTCCAATATTTGTTTTAGGGGGGTAAGACCTATTAACCCCTTACTCCCCTTCTTTTCATTGCCATGGAATATTGTTTTTTTATTCCAAGTTATTCAAGGATTGCAACATTTACCTCCAGTGTCCACCATTTCTTTAACTAGACCAAAGATCTCCTCAAAATTTTGTCGCTCCAATTTCTTGCAGTGTTAATATTTGTAACCCTCTCAGCCATTGTTATTTGTAATCCCCAATATGTTGGGAAGGGAATCTGGCAGAGATAGATTTTGATCTAACCTTGTATTTGTTTTTGGAGGTTCTTCTATAAAAAATCCTCCCCTTGTATAAAAGGAGGTATGCCTTCTTAAAGACCCTTATAAAGGGCATCTGTAATGTATACATGACTCTAGTCCTAGGTTATATCGGGGGTTTTCTTTTCCTTGTTCTTTTTCCCTCGGTGCTTGTAGTTGAACAAGGCAAAACTTTTGTAAAATCTTCTGATAATATAATATAAAGTCTTGATTAGTATTGTGTATTAATGAATTTTATATCATATTAATGAATGTTATGTGATTGTATTGAATGAATGTTATATTTCATAAATGGATGAATGAAATGAATGAAGTATGTAATTAGATGTTAATGGGGAATTTAGATTGATGTTAGGGGGAGGGGGGTGAGGCCAGATGAGCTTCCACCTTCACATGGTTTTCCTTCTTAAGTAGAGAATATTAAAGTATTCTCAAAATGAAGTGAAGCTCAAATTAACATACCTTATTTCCCTTATTATCAATGTTTTTTTAGTTGTTCTCTTAATTTTGTATGAAATAGAAACTATCATCTTCATCTTCAATTGGCTCTGAGGGTGAAGTTTGTTTGAAGTAAGTCAATCATATACTAAACTTGACACATCTTTTTGTTCCAATAAGTTATTGTTTCCTACTTGGGTTCTATAAAAAATTTGCTAAATATTTAGGCTCTCATGCATATGTATAAAGGACATTGTGAACAAGGATGGTTTGGATAAGTACTATTTCTTATTCATAATGGACAATTGAAAGGTTTATGAAAGTGGAATGCTGCTTTTCTCTTTGGTTTGGAGCATGGTAAATAACTAATTTCATTCAATTCACATTGTAGGGCATATGGTAGTGGAAAGGAAGATAGTCTTTTGTGTGACGTCCCTAGATTTGAAAGTGAACACATAAATATTTTACGATATGTTTCATTTGTTGATTGTGTAGTGTGTATAATAATAACTTAGTTTAGTGATTTGTAATTTTTTTATGTAGATCTTCAGTATGTTATTATTCTACATAACAAAATTGACCTGATCTAGGAGAGTGTAGCAAACAACCAACATAATGCAATTCAAAAATTTATTCAAGTAAGTTGAAATTTATTCTGTGCATTTTAAATATATTTAATCTTAATGCTAAATGCATTGATGATTGTTACCAATTCTTATATCGGCATTTGTTTTTCCTTGTGACTCTAAGGTGTTGTAAATGTTTTGGTTCTATTAGGGTACCATTGTTGATGAAAATCCAGTTGTACCAATATTTGCACAATTGAAGTATAACATTGATGTTTTATGTGAATACATAACAAAGGATATTCCTATTCCTAAGTGTAATTTAGGTTTATTTTTCATTAATATGTTTGTATGCTCCTTCTATGATAAGACATGAGTGTTCATCTAAGCTCTTGACAATTGCAACATTTTCATCACCCAAGACATCCAAACTAGAAAATGCCCTACTTTCTTCAGTAAACTTGCCATTATCATCTATAGAAGATGATACTAGAAGCTTATATTTCATGCTAGTCAAAAAATCTTCTTAGCCATCGCCCAGGGCAGTATGAATCAGCCTTTTTCTAGATTCCATCATTATGTAATCTCCATCCAAAACAATAGGGAATTCCCTATATTCTAAGGGATGAATATAATTGCAATTTTCAAGATTTGAACCATAAAATGTTCCCAACACATCAAGCTGAAGTACCCCCCACTTCAATTGTAGAGTACTAACTAAATATGTTGCAACAACAATATGTTGGCTACTTTCAAAAATAGGCTTTTTAACACCTTTTTTAGCAGTATCTACATATGATTTTGTTCTTACCTAGACCATTGCATAAAGAAGCTAATCATTGACTGCAACAACAACATTTGTAGGAATTGTCCATGGTGTTATAGTCTAGATAGCCAAACCAAATTGGGTAGAAGTCCTTTGAGAAAATCAGGAGTTGTGTCTGCTACATTAACCACTTTGAAAATAACATAAAAACTTCTTGATATGTGTCCCTCTAGATACTCCAACTCAGCCTCAACCAAAGCCATGCTAGATGAGGGACTCCAATTTTCCCAAATACTTCAATCTATGTAGCTTCATATATACTCTTGAGCAAGTCTCAAATAAGGGGACTAGGCACATGGTGCACCTTATATGCTTCAAGCAACTTATATCTATTGATAAAATCTTTTAGTATCTTGTTCAACACATGCCCAATATGAAAATTTTTATTGGCATAACAGGGACCATCATGAAGAATAAAAATATCCCCTATTTTCTTGTTTGCAACCCTATTTAATATCTATTTCTCATCCCATAGCTTTTATATTTCTAGTTCATGTGTTGTTGAATTGGCTCATTTGAGATAAGTCAACTTTATGCTTGTACTCATTTTCAACTTCAGTTTTGCCTTGAGATGTTTTATATGCTGTTGAAATGATGAAAACCTTCTCTCCAAATGAAAGAGTTGAGCAAGACCTATTAAAAACTAAAACAAGAAATGGGTATGGTTTTTTGCAACAAATAGATGCATTGTCAAATCGCTTGAAACTAGGGATGGATGTAGAGTTGTGTTTAAGAAAAACCCGCAAAGAAGAAAGTGCAAGGCTAGAAGAAGTAGCCAACAACCTATTTCCTCCTAGGGCTATACATGTAACAATTAAAGAGGATGCAATGCTACCCCTAATTGGACATTGAAGAATTGCCTAGTCCACAGCCCTTAAATAACTAATGTTGACCAAGTTGAGATTAGAAATCTTATTTGACATGCTTTCACTTATTTTTCTACTTTGGTTTCTACATTAGCACTCACATAGGGGATAGGAGCCCACAAAAAATATGAAGACTATCGGTCTGTGGTGCAAGTTAATCAGTGATGAGGAGGAGTTCTTAATACATTTTTTGTGTATCCTGCAATCATGGCTTATAAAGAGACCACATTTCTTTGAGGCATTCTATAAAATAGTTCACATGCCTTACCTATGATTTAACATTTTGCATGCATCCTACACTCTTTCATCCTGATGATGAATTATAGAGAGTGATTTGAAATGATGATGCTAAAAAACACACACAATCAAATCCAAAATGAGCCTACATTACAAATGGATTGTGGAAATTTGATATTGTTAATTTTGCATGCATGTCTATCAGAACCATCACAACTTAAACATATAAATAATCTCATCAAATCTATTATATATATGTTTAAGTTGTGATTGTCCTAGTAGACATGCATGCAAAATTAACAATATCAAATTTCCACAATCTATGTTTATTGCAAGTTCATTTTGGATTTGATTGTGTGTATTTTTTAGCATCATCCTTTCAGATCACTCTTTTTAATCCATCATCAGGATGAGAGAGTGCAAGATGCATGCAAAATGTCAAATCATAGATAAGGCATGTCAATTTTTTTATAAAATGCCTCGAAAAGAATTCGACCAAGCATTGGTCAAAATTTTGACCAATACCTAGAAGTTTTCAACCAAGCATTGGTCAAAATTTTTACCAATGCCTAGAATTTTTCAACCAAGCATTGGTCAAAATTTTGACCAATGCTTGGAAGTTTTCTACCAAGCATTGGTCAAAATTTTGCCCAACGCTTGGTAGTTTTTGACCAAGCATTGATCAAAATTTTGACCAATGCATGGTAGAAATTGCACAAAGGCTCTGGAAAGTTTTTGACTAATGGATTGGTCAAAATTTCAACCAACTAGTAAGTTGGTCAAAATTTTGATGAGAAAAACTTCAACCTTTTGGTTGGTCCAAATTTTGACCAACTTGGGTCAAAATTTTGACCAATATTGGTTGAAAAATGAAGCCAAATGTACTAGTGACAAAGTAGAGGTGGACTGACTAAGAGATGAAATAATTTTGGAAATCCTAGGAAATCAAGAGGAAAGTCAAGGGGGAAGAGGTCTCAATCCAAAGGACCAAGAGATTGCTAATACTATAGTAAACTAGGGCATAAGAAAAAAGATTGTTAAACTCAAAAGAACAATGAAGGAGATAAACCAGAAGGGAAGAAGGACACAAATGTGGTAACTAAAAAATCTGAAGAGGATGATTTTCTTCTTGCTTTAGAAAGTATTGATAATTGATGGGTTTTAGATTTTGGTGTTTCATTTTATGCTACATCTCATAGAGGTTATTTTATTAATTATGTCTAAGAGGATTTTGGGCTTGTTTATTTGAGGGATAATGAAACCTGTTAGATTATTAGAAAAGGATAAGTTAAAATTAAGTTATAGAATGGGAATCATTGACTACTACAAGTTAAGACATGTTTCAAAGCTGAGTAGGAATTTAATTTTAGCAGGGCAACTCGATGATGAGGGCTGGGTAGTTACTTTTAATGATAAAAATTGGAAGCTTTCAAAAGGTTCCCTTGTAGTAGAAAAGGTATGAAAGTAGGCACCTTATATCTTTATACAAGTCATATTGTTCCTTCTACTTTGGTTGTTTCAGAGAAAAATGAATGTTTAGGAATAGTTGCTATAGTTGAGCAGGGAGAACAAACAAATGATATAGAATCTGATACAATGCAATGGCACAATAGACTTGGGAACATGAGTGAGAAAGGTATGAAAGTACTTCATTCAAAGAAAGTCTTACTAGGTCTAATAAGTATTAATATAGATTTCTATGAAATTTGTGTGTATGAAAAATAAAAGATAGTGATTTTTGTGAAAACTAGGAAGGAAAAGAAAAGTGAGAGATTAGAGCTTGTGCATACAAATGTATGGAAACTAGCTCAAGTATATTCCCTTGGTGGTTCTCATTATTATGCTACATTTATTGATGATGAAACTAGAAAAGTATGGGTTTATTTACTTAAACAAAAAAAATTTGTATTTCAAACTTTTAAGGAATGGAAATACTTGGTTGAACATGAGATTGGTAAGAAATTAGAATGTCTTAGATCTGATAATTGCGATGAGTATTGCAGTCATGAATTTGAAGATCATTGCTCCACTAATGGTATTCTAAACAAAAAATTGTTCCAAGGATTCCATAGGAAAATGGAGTGGCTAAACACATGAACAAGACTATAATGAAGCATGGAAGAAGTATGAGGTTGCATGCAGGGTTGCCCTTAAACATGTGGGTGAAGGCTATTAATATTTCTATATATTTGATTAATAGAGGTCCCTCTACTCCTTTGGGTTGTGGTATTCCAGAGAAAGCATGGATTGGTAAGAAGGTGAGTTATTCTTTTCTCAAAACCTTCAATTGTGAAGCATTTTCTCATATAGATTTTGAAGATAAAACCAAGTTGGAAGCTAAGTCAAAGAAATGTGTATTTGATGGATATGACATTAATGAATTTGGTTATAGGCTTTGGGATTTTGAAAATCATAAAATTGTAAGAAGTAGGGATGTCATATTCAATGAGAAAGTATTGTACAAAGATTTGTTGCAACAACATGAGAAGAAAGAAGATGATTATGTAGTGTTGGATGATACTCCAAAAGTTGATGTTCTAGCAATTTCTCATGATCTACAACAACCATAACAACAAATACCACACACCCTAGTGAATATCAGACAATCAACAAGGCTAAGTAGACCTCCACAAATATTTTCTTCTTATTTGTACTCTATTTTACTTACTGATGCTAGTAAACCTAAATGTTTTGATGAAGTTGTGTAGGTGGATACTAAGATTCCATAGGAGTCTACAATGAAAGACAAAATAGACTCTTTGCTAAAAAATAAGACTTGGGATTTATGCAAGTTGCTTACAGGTAAAATGGCTATATCGAATAAATGGGTTTATAGGTTAAAAGAATAGGATGGAGGTAAGAAAAATTTAAAGCTAGGTTAGTAGTAAAAGGATTTGCATTAAAAAAGGGCATTTATTTTGATGAGATATTCTCTCTTGTTGTTAAAATGACTTCTATTCGCACTGTTTTAAGTACTATGGCTACTGAAGATTTGCATTTGGAGTAGTTTGATATTAAAACAACCTTTCTCCTTGGTAATTTGAATAAAGAGATATATATGGCATAGCCACATGGATTTGAGGTCAAAGGTAAGAAGAAATTAGTGTGCAGATTGAAGAAAAGTTTATATGGCTTGAAGCAAGCACCTCGAAAATGGTATCTAAAATTTGATAGTTTTATGCATGAGAATAGATATAGTAGGTGTCATTCAAATCATTGTATTTATTTTAAGAGGTTGGAGGATGAAAACTACATTTTTTATGGTTATATGTTGATGATAGGCTTGTAGCTAAGTCTAACATGGATCACATTAAGGGGTTAAAGGAATAGTTAGCACATTCATTTGCAATGAAGGATTTAGGGGCAACAAAAAAAATCCTTTGTATGAAAATTTGTAGAGATAGGAAGAATAGGAAATTGACATTATCTTGAGTTGATTATATTGTGAAGGTGTTGCAATGATTCTCTATGGAGAATGCTAAAGCTATCAACACACCTTTACCTAGTCATTTGTAGTTGACTAAGGAGACGTGTCCCAAGAAACAAGAAGAGGAGGATAAGATGTCTAAGGTACCTTATGCTTTAGCTATAGGAATCTTGATGTATGCTATGGTATGTACATGGCCAAATATTGTACATGTAGTGGGAGTTGTTAGCAGGTGTATGAGTCATCTAGGAATTGAGCATTGGAATGTAGTTAAATGGATTCTCAGATATTTGAGAGGAACACCCAGTAAGTGTTTACAATTTGGGGGGCTCTACTACTGATTTACATGGCTATGTTGACTTATATTTGGTAGGAGATATTGATACTAGGCAGAGTACTACATGTTATGTATTTACTATTGGTGGAGCAGTAGTGAGTTGGGTTTCTAGGTTGCAGAAGGTTAATGCTTTATCCACTATAGAGGTAGAGTATGTTGCTGCTATAGAGGCAACCAAGGAGATGATATGGCTTCAATTCTTCTTGGAAGAGTTGGGACACCCTCAGAAGGATAATTATATTTTTACCAATAGCTAGAGTGTCACTCATCTTGCAAATAATTTAGCTCTACATTCAAAGACAAAACATATACAATTGTGGTATCATTTCATTCAATCAGTTTTGGATGATGGACATTTAAAGCTAGACATGATACATATAGATGACAATCCAATAGATATGTTTACAAATATAGTGATAAGAGAGAAGTTGAACTACTCTTTAGCTTCGATTAGTCTTCTTGATTAAACATAATAAAATAACAACAGAGTCCAAGGTGGTTTGATATTCTAGTAGGAGCTATAGGTTTAGTAGTGTTATGATCAGTCTCCAAGTAGGAGATTGTTGTGATGTGGAGCTTAATCAGACTCAAGGGTTTATTTAGTGCAATTTTCTCCCCATATTATTTCTACGGGGGTTTAGGGGCAATGCCCCCAAGGTGGGGTCAAGGCATAACACCCATGCGGGGTCCTGGGTGCACTCCCTATCACAGTACAAGGTGGGGTCAAGGGGAAATTCCCTCATGATGGATTTTGGGGGTAGTGCCTACAAATCCAAAAATGTCCTTATATTGTAAAAGGCATTGACTATTATTTTTCTTATTGGACGACTTATTCTAGCCCTAATTTTGTAAGTGGCAAAAGCTTGTATAAAAAGGCTTAGGGTTAGGGATTTCATAATGTAATGGTGATACTATAGCTTCTAGCAATGGTATTGAGCTATAAGGAATTGTAGATTGTAATCACTAGATAATAATAATATTGGACTTGTTGTTGGTGGACGTAGCCCCACAATTGGGTGAATTATGTTAAATCTTGGTATCTTGTGTTCTATTTTATGCAATCTACTATTTTCTCATATTGGATATATTTAAATGTAATTGTTATTTCTATTTGAGATTAATCCTAACATGGACCAAAATGTGAGAAGGAATATAATTGGCAAGCATGATCAATAGTCCCTATAGAAATAATATTGCATGTCTCAATTGTAGACACCTAAATCTGATTACACCGCTTCGGTAATCCTATTTAGTTATCTCTAAAGGCATCATTAATTAAACCCTTATTTAGTTAATCCTTTGCCATCCCCTAGCTGATTAATTTAGTTAATCATCTATAGTCCTAATTGATAAATCAAATAACCTATTATTTATCAATTAAATCCTATTCTCCTATCTAATTCCAAATCCCAAATTTATTAAATAAATCTATTTGATAAATAAAACCCCCAAATCTAATAACCCCTAACCTATCCCTAACCCTTCATCTAGCCTAATCCACCCCATCCACCCATACTAACCAAGCTTAACCACTAACTCACCCACCCTCATGAATGTCATCCACTTGCACATCTCTAACATCCCTAATCTAATCCTAAACCTAAGCCTAATCTCCCCCCTAACCTTATCACATTCCCTAAGTGAGCTTAAGACTTTCCCAAGTCAACAATCTCAACTCCCTCCAAAATATCCCAACCACCAAGCTTTCATTGCTCTTACAAAGCCATAAAAACTCTTACAAGCCCATTCATTACTCTTACAAGCCATTTATGAGGATCTTTAAGGCTTTGAGCCTCCTTTGTTGACTCATCCATCCCCTCTCTTCCATCCACTCACCCTGTGACATGTGTTACTCCCTGGTTGGTGCTAAACAAGCACAATCCATGTGCTCCCCTTTGAGTTCATCCTAGCCCTCCTTAAGCTTTCATCTCTCCTTGCATCTTAGCCCTCCATACCTCAAGCCCTTAGCCTATAAATTGAATCCCCACCCAAGCTTTTTTATCACAATCCATTTAGTAAAGTTACCATGCTATTTTGAGAAGCCATTTTATCAACCTCACTCACTTACACCAAAAAGCCACAAAAAATCCATTGAAGCCTTTGGAAGAAATCGAGCATACATCCCAAATCCACAAATAGACACATCTCCAAAACAAGAAAGGCATCATTGAGAGAACCTCTTAATGTTTCATATTCTCAATTGAGGGTTTTTCTTTGTCTAGCATATATGTTATGCTTTTTAATTTTGTAAATGCTTTTATTTCATGTAAATTAGTGTTTCTAGCATAATTATTTAGTGTATACATCAACATCTCTGATGTGCATTAAATCTTGTGCAAACTCAACTATCTTCCTCTCCCACTGCATGTAATCTAATAAATAGAGAGAAGGTTAGAGGACAAAGATGGAATACATAGTACATCATGAAATGTACCATCATTAATGTCAATAGAGACTTTCCCAGGTACAATCATAATAGTTTTTTTCCCCATCAAAATTTGTGGAGTAGGAGAAGTCTCAAAAGAGGAGAACAAATCTTGAGAAGATGCCATATGGTGTGAAGCACCTAAATCCAATAACCATCTAGAAGAATGAGGAATAATACTTGCATGTAATGCATAACCCTTTCCTATATCTTTACCATCTAACAAAAATGATGATGATGAAAAAGTTCTATGAGAAGTACAAGGAATATCAATGTTTCTCTTCTAAAGGAGAGCTATCAAATCTAGAACCTATTTGGCATAGCAATGTGACTCATCATGATTAGGCTTATTACAATAAGCACATTTTGGTCTTTCTAGCTTTGATTTAACCCCTTTAGGAGGAGGTGGCCCTAATGAACTGTAAGTGCTAGAACTAATCTAAGACTCTATAGAATGAGATTTTTGAGCCTTCTCCTTTGTCCCTAAATATGGCTTGAGCTACCAATGCATGACTCTGTGATCTTGTGAGAGAATCCAACTGAGAGATCGTAGCTTTCTCTCAAGTCAATCGATCACAAAAAACCTCAAAGGATGGAATGGTAAATCTATTATCCAAAGAATCTTTGGTGGAATAGAAGGTAGAAATAAAAATCTAAAAGTTTCCACAAAGCTTAGAAAGAATCAGGTAGATACACTCAGTGTTAGTCTTCATTTTCCCACAACCTTGCAATAAAGATCTCAGTTGTTTGAATTTCATCAAGAAGTCCTCAATGGATGGAAAATAATCTAGTATAAGTAAGGTAAGCTTTACCTCAATTTGAAGTGCCTTGAACCCATTCACTATACTAAACAAGCCTTCAAGCTTGGTCCACATAGCTAGAGGGGTATTGCACCCATAAAGATGAAGCTATAGTCTGTCAGAGACTTGTAAGGTAATCAATCCTACTACCTCATCTATCTTGTTCCTATGCCACATGATCTAAAAAGGCCTTTGTAAAACTAGCTATACTACATCTAAAAAAGACCGCAACCCTTTTGACCAGAGAATTTGTGTGATCAAGGTCTTCCATGCATGATAGTGTGAGGGGACATAAGTTCTAGACAAGAAGAGGTCTCAACCATTGTTTTAGAAGGTATTGAATTGTTTTCTAATGTAGTTCTTGTTTACATAAGTAAATAACATAAAAAATATGAGAAAACACCCCTCATAATGCAAAACACCAAACCCCAGCTGCTAGAAGAAATATGCAAATGAGAGAAGAAAAAAAGAGATTCAAATATGAATCACAAATATCTATTTTTCATAAGCCAAAAAATGACCAAATATTGAAAGTACTATGTCCGCTCAATATTATTCCAAATTGATACTAGATTTGGAAAGTAGACAATAAATCATGCAATTTAAAAAAAAATAGCACTTGAATATGTGTCCATATGAACCCGAATGAAGCCTTTGAAGTTGCAAAAATTAGGATTTGCAATTTTTAGGAAAATTCAAAAACAAAGATCGCACACAACCTACACCATTGTGTAGATCACAAAATTGTACTGCAAAATAAAAATAAAAAAATCCTTGGAAGAATGAGTCTGTATAAGTGAGATATCATTGTTTGAAAATCACCTTTATATTTATCTTTTCTAAATCCTCATCATCACACCTCCAAAAATCAAAGAAAAATGCTAGAAAAATGTCAGATCTATTCAATCAAATCCTCTTTCTCCTTTATGTCCAAATAATGAACAAGCTACAATAGATCTGGCTTTGATACCATGAAGGATTTGAGCAATACATAATACAAATACACAAAGCCCTCGAATACCTACATGTAAAAACCTGTCATAGAGAAGAAAAAGATAAGAAGAGGTGAGGATTGGATCTGAAAATATGCAAATTGTATTCTCAAAAATCGAAAAGATATAAGATAATTACAAATGATCAATCCTTATAGAAGGTAATTGAAACCTAAAAAGGGTAAACTAAAAGGTAAATGTTATTTAATAATTACTAATTATTTATTAAATAAGAATGAAAAAGGTGCATAAAGTGAAATCTTAAGAAGGGAGAAAAGGTAATTTTATTAATGAAATCAAATTAACCTTTTTCTCTAACAAAAACTTCTCCCTCTTTGACATCTCATGCCAAAGACAATATTTAGTGAATATCAATGTACCTCATGTATTGATTCATTAGAAATGTGCCTTGACAATACTGCATCAACTATATGATCTTCAACATGCTCTAGTTGATGCATCACTAAATTGCATTTAGTGAGCTTTAGATAGGGGAATGATCCCTAACTTACCTCTTAGATACAAAAATGCATCTTTAGGTAATGGCTTAGTGAATATATCTGCAATTTTCTCTTTAGTATTCACATATTGCAATCTTACCTCTTTATCTTGTACCAATTCTCTCAAAAAATGATATTTTATAGCAATGTGCTTGATTTTGGTATACATCACAAGATTCTTGGATATATTAATTGCACTAGAGTTATCATAGAAGATAACCACTAGATCCTTGATATCTACCTTCATACATGCCAACAATTTCTTGAACCAAACAACATTGGAACAATTAACTGCTTCTACCACATATTTTGCTTCTATTGTGGACTATGAAATACAATTATGCTTCTTGCTTGTCCAAGATACTAATCTTTTACCAAGAAATAATGTTCCATCACTTGTGCTTTTTCTATCGTCAATACTTCCTGCCCAATAAACATCTGTGCATGCTTTCAAATCCAAATTGCCTCCTTTTTTGTACCACAATCATAGTCTTCGGTACCTTTCAAATATCTCATGATTATCATGATTTCCATCATGTGATTTTATTTGGAATTTTTTAAGAATCTTGCCACCATACCAATTTCTAATGTAATATTAGGCCTTATGTGCACTACATACTGCAATTTTCCAATCATTGATTTGTATATGGTTTGATCTATCTCTTTGGAATCATATTTTTGGAAAGCTTATGTCCAATAGACATAAGTGTTCCAATAGGTCTTGAATCTTCCATTCCAAGCTTCTTTATTATCTTCTTGATATATTTGGATTGAGTAATATAGATGTCATCTTTCTTTGATTGGATCCGTAATCCAACAAAGAATTTAATCTCTCTAAACGTGGACATCTCAAATTCTTTAATCGTCTTTTCTGAAAAGGCCTTGCATAAGTCATCATTTCTTATAAATAAAGTGTTGGAATTATAGATGAAGTAACTAAGAGGGGGGGGTGAATCAGTTACTTCAAAAAAAAATCTTGATCTCTTAGATGTCTCAAATAACTAGTTACTATTGTCACTCAGTAAACACTTCACAAAAATGTTGTAACTCTATAGATTAACTTGTTACTAATATTTAAGCATTCATAATTATTAGCATGCATGCAAAAAGTAAATAACACGAACACAAGAGACACAAGATTTAATGTAGAAACCCAATATGAGAAAAACCACCAAGTAACTAGCTACCAATTTTCACTCTTTTGAAGTGAGCCCTATTAGGAGCCAACCCTGTTAAAGGTTACAATACACATTGTTATGTGTGACCCTGATAGAGGACTTAATCAACTTGTTAAGAGTGGCCTTGCTAGAGGTCTTTAGAATAATTCAACTAAACTATCACCTTGTTAGAGGATTTATAAAAATGGTTGTTAAACCAACTTTGTTAAGAGATTTTGAAATCACAGCTACAATGATTAGAAAGTAACAATGAATTGATCTAAATATGATGCAACTGAATTTTCTAATTATAGATCTCTATTCTTCACCATTAGATCCTCCTTGATCAAATGTAGTTGTGCTCTTCATCAATGATCTTTGATCATTCTTCAAAATTCACTCTCACAATAATTAGTCCTCCTTCATATTCATATCACATAAAATCCATCACACACTTAGAATTTGCAACTTGATGTCTTACATATACCATTCAAATTATCAAGTTGGCTCATTCACAACTTACATTTATCGATAAACCATACATCAGTTGACTATAATATTACATTAAATAAATAAATTTTATTTCACAAAATAATGAAATCCTTCATTGGTCAACCTTGCTCGACAAGTACTGCTCAAAAAAATAATTTCCTGACTTAACCATCTCAACTCAGTTAACACTGCAAAATTTGCAAAATCTTTTGGCTACTAAGTTAACTCGGTAAGAACTGAATTTCATTCGCTAACCATGAGAGCTTAGTAAGAACTATTTTCTGTGCTATTTTCCTTTGATGATCAAGTGAGCTTGGTAAGAACTGAATTTTCTTTACTAACCTTGAAAGCTCGGTAACAACTGTCTGCAAAAGGTAAAGCCTAAGAACGCTTGATAGACACTGTAAAGCTTCTTTGCTAACCTTCTAAGCTTGGTAGACTCTGTCTTTTGCCTTGTTGACCAACTGAGCTCGGTAGGCTCTATCTAATAATTGATATGACATTTGTGTAACATCAAAGACAACACACAATTGAACAATTGTATCCAACAATCTCCCTCTTTGGCAATGATGGAAACACAACATGTCATAGCAGAATGATATTTGAGAATAGGTCTTCTCTAAAAAAATTCTTCTCCCTCTTATATTTCATTTCACAAAACTCCTCAAATAAAGTAATCTCCCCTTTTCATAGAAATCTCTCCCTCTTGCATAAACTCTCTTTTTCTTGCAAATTTCATAAAGATATGATAGTAAACTCTCCCTCTTTGACAACACATGCCAAAGATAACACAACTTCAAGTGAAATTCAATGTACTTTAAGTACTGATTCATATGTAATGTCTTCATTACTTTGCTACATCAACTAATAGATCTTTTAATTATGTTCATGTTGATGCATCACTAAAGTTGTATTTTAGTGAGCTTCAGATAGGGGAATGACCCCTAACTTACCTCTTAGATACAAGAATGAATCCTTAGGTAAAGGATTTTTGAATATGTCAGTAATTTGTTTCTTTGTATGGACATATTCTAGTCTAATCTCCTTATCCTACACCAATTCTCTAACAAAGTGATAATTTATAGCAATATGCTTGGTTTTTGAATGCATCATTGGATTCTTGTATATGTTAATTGCACTTGTATTGTCACAAAACATAACAATAGGTTCTTTGATTTCTTGCTTCATACCTTCCAATAACTTTTTAAATCAAACAATGTTTGAATAGTTTACTGCTGCTGCAACATATTCAGCCTCTGTTGTGGACTAGGATGTATAATTTTTCTTTTTACTAGTCCAAGAAACCAACCTCTTTCCAAGAAAGAAAGCTCCTCCACTTGTACTCTTTCTTTCATCAAAATTCCCTATCCAATCTACATTAGTAAACACTTTTAAATCCAAATTTCCTCCAAGTTTATACCATAATCCATAATCTTCAGTTCCTTTCAAATATCTCATGATCCTTTTGATTGCCATCATGTGATTTTCTTTTTGTTTTGTTGAAAATCTTGCTACAATACCAACTACAAGAGCAATGTCTGGTCTTGTATGCACTACATACTACAACTTTCCAATCATAGATCTATACAATGTCTAATCCACTTCCTTTGATTCATCATCCTTGGTAAGTTTCAATCCAGTACACATAGGAGTCCTAACTAGTTTGCAGTCTTCTATACCAAAAAAATTCAGTATCTCCTTGATGTATTTAGATTGAGTGATGTAGATGTCATTCTTATTCTATTGAATTTGGAGACTAACAAAGAATTTGATCTCACCAAATATTAACATTTCAAATTCCTTGTTCATTTGTTCTAAAAATTCTTTGCAAAGATCATCATTTCCTGTGAACAAAGTATCATCTATAAACATTTCTACTAAAAAAATCTTATTATCTTGTCGTTCCTTGATGTACAAGCTACTATTATCATTAGTTTTTTGAAAACCAATCTGAATAAGATAGTTATGCAGTCTTTCATACCATGCTCTAGGGGCTTGTTTTAGACCATATAATGCTTTATGTAATTTACAGACCATGTCCTTCTTGTCTAGATCAACAAAACCTTTAGGTTGTTTAATGTAAACCTCTTCATCTAGTATATCATTGAGAATGTTGAGTTGACATCCATCTAATAAACTTTGAATCCTTTGTATGCAGCATATGCAAGTAAGGTTTTGACACCTTCCAATCTTGCAACAAGAGAAAAAGTTTCTCCATAGTCTACACCTTCTTCTTGAGAGTATCCTTTGCATACTAGTCTAGCTTTGTTCCTTGACACCTTACAATCTTCATTTAACCTGTTTCTAAATACCCAGTTAGTTCCAATCACATTTTTGTCTTTAGGCCTAGGTACAAGAGTCCATGTTTTTTTTTTCTTTATTTTCTCTATCTCTTCATTCATAGCTTCAATCCAACTTTCATTTTCTAATGCATCTTTGACATTTTTAGGTTCAAAATCAGCAAGTAAACAAGTTCCTTTCAACTTACTTCTTGTCATTGTTCCTTCAATTTTATCTCCAATGATCTGATATGGTGCATGATGCTTCCTGACATACTTAGCTAGCATAGGCTCCTTGCCTTTTGAATGACTTGCATTGTTATCCTTCTATGTTTCAACTTCTAGTTCTAGTTGCTTGATCTTGGTAGCTATTGATTCGATAGCTTCTGTTTGCAACTCAAGTCCTTGCAACTTAGTAGGTATTGACTCAATTTGAACTTCCTACAACTTGTTTACAAAAGACTTTGGAGTAGAAGATTTTTGATTGACAGGTGTACCTGGCACTGTATCAAGTTCAATGAAAACAAATATCCTGTAGTCTTCAGGTTCCCTTTTTCTTTCTTCTTCAGTTCTTTCTACAAACTCGTCAACTTTTACATGTGCACTTTCTATGACTTTGTGAGTAGACAAATTCAAACATATATATGCTTTAATTTTGCAAGAATATCTCAAAATATTCCTTCATCACCCTTCACATCAAATTTACCTTTTTGAGATTCTTTCAAAATGTAACATTTTCTTCCAAATACTTTTAGGTAACTTAAATTGGGTTTGTAGCCATACCATAACTCATAGGGAGTTTTGAATGAGTCCTTTTTCAGTTGTACTCAGTTCAAGGTATGAACTGCAATGCTGATAGCTTCCTTCTAGTATTTGATAGCAATGCTCTTTTCAATCATTAAGGTTCTTTCACAGTCCATGATAGATCTATTCCTTCTTTCAACTATTCCATTTTGTTCAGGAGTTCCAAGTACTAAAACCTATCTTTTGATTCCCCTTTCAATGCAAAAGTTGTTGAACTCATGTGAAATGAATTCACCACCTCTTTTTGACCTCAAACATTTCAATCTTTTACCTATTTCCTTTTCTACTCTGGCCAAATACCATTTGAACTTCTCAAATGCTTCTGATTTCTCTCTTAGGTACATGATAGTCATCATTCTTGAGTAATCATCAACAAAAAGAATGAAGAACTTTTCACCAGTATAACTTTCAATTCCAATAGGTCCACACAAATCAATATGCACAATTTTTAAAATTTCTTCAGACTTATAGTTCTTGTTTTTAAAGCTAGTCTTTCCCATCTTGCCAATTTGACAATTCTTGCAAAGACCAACCTTAGGTTTCTTTATGTTAGGAATGCCTCTTATTTTCTTGAATTTACTTATTTTCACCAAGTTATCAAAGTTCACATGACACAACCTCCTATGCCATAACCAACTTTCTTCAACTTGAGCAATAAAATATGAACATTCACCAAGTTCAAGATAAAATAAGTTAACTTTTGTTTGAGTGCCTAATCCAATCGGCTTTCTGTTGCCATCTAGTAGTCTTTCTTTTCCATACATGAATTCCACTTTGAATCCATTATTGAGTAGTTGTGCCACACTCAACAGATTGTGTTTTAGTCCTTCTACCCAATATGCATTATCACATACAAGTTCTTTGGTTAGAGAGATTCTTCCTTTTCCTTTTATGCAACAAGGTTCATTATTACCAAATCTCACACTATGACTATCACAGTCTTCAAAATGTTCAACTTAGTTTTATCACTAGTCATGTGATGAGAACAACCACTATCTATAATCCATGTATCATTTTTGCTCACATGAGAAATAAGTGTCATTTCTTCATCATTATCAAATTCATCCTTTACAACAATGTAAACAATTTCATCTTCTTCTTCATCATCAGAATCATTAGAATCTTTAGCCATAAAACATATTTTCTTACCTTTATCCTTGAATGATTTGAAGTCTTTCTTGCCATTACACTTGTGACCTTTCTTCTCATCCTTGTTATGCTTATTTGGGCACCTAGTAGCAATATGTCCAATTTCTTCACAAGAAAAATAGATTAGAGGAACCTTACCTTTGTATTTCTCTTTGCCTCTTGAATATTTCCTTGCTAGCAGAGCTTCAACCACCTCAAGATCACTATCTAAACTTTTCTCTGATTCTTCATCACTATTTGATTGAGGATCCTTTAGCTTCTTTCCTTTCTCCTTGAGTGAAAGCTTGGCTTCAAATGCTAATTCAATGTTCTTGGCAACTGGAACATAATTATCATAGTTGTCTAGCTCGAATGTAATCAATCTTCCAATTATGGCCTCTAAATTTATCTTATGAGTTACTTCATGTCTTCTTTCTTGAATTGTAAAAACTTTGATTGCATAAATGGGAAGCAGTGTTCTGAGAACTTTACTTATAACTATTTCCTCCTTGATATCTCCTCCAAATGCTTTGATTGGACTAACACTTGCTTTAACTCTTTCAACATATTTTTTTATATTTTCATCCTCTCTCATCCTCATCTGATCAAATTGTCCTCTCAAACTTTTTGCCTTGGCTCTTCTCACATTATCATCACCTCCATAGATCTCTTTCAACTTGTTCCACATTTCAAAGGTAGTTTTGCAATCTTTGATGTCATCAAATTCTTCATAACTTAGGGCAGATGCAATATCTATCATCATGTTGTTGTGAGTCTTCTTTTTAGCAATATCATTGATAGATAATGTATCAACAGGTTCTACATATTTTTCATCAAGGTACTTCAGCCCTGAATCACCAATAGAAGCTAGATGAAGTCTCATCAATCCCTGCCATGCTAAGAAGTTGTCCCTATTAAGTCTTGGAATTTCCCTCTTGTAAGACATCTTGATCTTTAGCTTAGATCCTTGAAATCTTTTCCTGCAAGCACCAAAAGCTAGGTAACAATTGTCTACAGAAGGTAAAGCTTGAGAATGCTCGGTAGACACTATAAACCTTCTTTGATAACCTTCTCATCTCGGTAGATTCTATCTTTTTCCTTGTTGACCAAATGAGCTCGGTAGACTCTATTTGATAACTGATATGACATTTGTGTAACATCAAAGACAACCCACAATTGAACAATTGTATCCAACATAAAGTTTCGTCCACAAAGATTTCAGCCAACACAATTTTCTTGTCTAGTCCTTCTTTGATATACAATTTGTAGTTATCATTTGTTTTTTGAAAACCAATCTTTATCAAGTAGTTATGAAGTCTTTCATACCAAGCTTTGGGATCTTGCTTGAGACCATACAATGCTTTGTGTAATTTGCAAACCATATCTCTTTTGCTAGGATCCACAAAACCTTTAGTTTGTTCTATGTGGACTTCCTCATCAAGAATTCCATTCAAGAATGTAGATTTTACATCCATTTTATAAACTTTAAATCCTCTATGTGCTACATATGTTAGTAAATTTCTAAAACCTTCTAATCTTGCAACAAGAGAAAAAATTTCACCATAATCAATACCTTCGTCTTGAGAATAATCTTTACAAACTAACCTTTCTTTGTTTCTTGAAACTTTTCCATCTTTATTCAGCTTATTTTTGAATACCCACTTTGTGCCAATTAAATTTTTATCCTTGGGTCTAGGAACAAGAGTCCAAGTCTTATTCTTCTCTATTTGTTATATTTATTCATTCATAGCTTCAATCTAACTTTCATTATCCAAAGCATCTTTAACATTTCTAGGTTCAAATTCAACAAGTAAACATGTACCTTTCAATTCGTTTGATGTCATTGTTCCATTTGACTTATCTCCAATGATCTTATCAGGTGCATGGTGCCTTCTAGTATATCTTGCTAACACAAGTACTTTGGATTTAGAATATGTTCTACTAACCTCTTCATGATCTTCTATATCAAGCTCGAGTCCCATTGTCTATGACTCAGGTCCATTTGACTTAGTTTGTTCTAACACTAGCTCGTTAGCTTCTAATTGTGACTCAAGAGGTGAGTCCTATTGATTTCCAAATATATTTGGCAATGTATTAGGTTTGTAATAAACAAACCTTTGTATTCCTCAGGTTCTTTGTTTCTTTTCTCTTCACTCTCTTCTACAAATTCATCAATTCTCACATGTGCACTTTCAATGATCTTAAGAGTAGTTAGATTCAAACACTTTTATGCTTTACTTATGCAATAATATCTTAGGAATATGCCTTCATCACCTTTGACATCAAATTTACCTTTCCTAGATTCCTTCAAGATATAACATTTTCTACCAAATACTTTCAAGTAACTTACATTGGGTTTGTAGCCATACCATAGTTCATAAGGAGATTGATTTGAGTCTTTCTTCAACTGTACTCTATTCAATGTATTGGCTAAAATATTGATTGCTTCCTTCTAGTATTTGATTGTAACACTATTTTCTACCATTAATGTTCTTGCACAATCCATGATGGATCTATTCCTTCTTTTAGCTATACTATTATGTTGAGGTGCATCAGGAGCTGATACTTGTCTCTTAATTCCTTTTTCAATGTAGACTTCATTGAAATCATTGAAAATGAATTCATCACCTTTGTTTGATCTCAAACATTTCAACTTCTTTCTAATTTCTTTCTCTACTCTTACCAAATATCACTTTAACTTTTGAAAAGCTTCAGATTTTTCTTTTAGATACCTTACAACCATCATTCTAGAATAATCATCAACAAATAGAATAAAATACTTATCTCCACTATAGCTCTCTATTCCAATAAGTCCACATAACTTTGTATGAACTAGCTCCAATACTTCTTCTGAATGATAGTCATTTCTTTTGAAAACTTGTCTTTCACATCTTACCAATTTGACGATTTTTGCATAGACCCATATCAGGTTTCCTCAGACTAGGAATACCTCTTACTCTTCTATTTTTTCTTATCTTGACAATATTATCAAAATTCATATGACACAACCTTTTATGTCATAACCATATTTCTTCTACTTGAGCAATAAAACATGAACTTTCACTAAGATCTAGGTAGAATAGGTTACCTTTTATTTGTTTTCCAGACCCAAACAGATTACCTTTTCCATCCAGAAACTTAGCCTTCCCATTCATGAATTTCACCTTGAATCCAATGTTATTCAATTGTACCACACTTAGGAGATTATGCTTTAGTCCTTCTACCTAATAAGCATTGTCACATCTAAGTTCATTGGTTAGTGAGATACAACCTTTTCCCTTTATGCAACAAAGCTCGTTGTTTCCAAATCTCACACTACCACCATCATAATGTTTCATGTGTTCAAATTTTGTTTCATCACTAGTCATATGATGTGAGCAACCACCATCAATAATCCATGTATCATTTTTGCTAACATGAGAGATAAGTGTCATTTTATCTCTTTCATCATCAGATTCATCTATTATGATATAAACCATTTCATCATCTTCACTGCTTTCTAAATCTTTATCCATAAAACAAGATTTATTTCCTTTGTCCTTGTAGTCCTTAAAGTTCTTAAAATTCTTCTTACCTTTGTACTTTTTGTATTTCTTTTCATCTTTTTCTTCTCTGTCTAGGCACCTTGCAACAATGTGTCCAACTTCTTCACAAGAGAAACAAATTAGAAGAATCTTACCTTTATACTTTCCTCTGCCTTTGGGATACCTTCTTGCAAGCAATGCTTCGATGGGTTCAATATCACTATCAAAATTATCTTCCTCTTCACCTTTATATTTTTTTCCTTTTAGATATTTTAGCTTTATTCTTGAGTGATACCTTTGCTTCAAATGTAGACTCAAGATTTCTAGAACTAGGATTTTAATTGTCATAGTTATCTAGTTCAAATGTTGTCAATCTTCCAACTAAAGCATCCAAAGTTATATTGTTATTTGGATCTCATCTCATTTCTTGACTAGAGGACACTCTAATTTCATAGATAGGAAGAAGGGTTTTGAGTACCTTGCTTACCATTGTTACATCTTCAATTTTTCCTCTAGAGACTTTGATAGCACTAACATTGGCTTTGATTCTTTCAACATATTTTGCAATGTTTTCATCCTCTCTCATTTTCATTTGATCAAACTATCCTCTAAGAATTTCTACTTTGGCTCTCCTTACATTTTCATCTCCTCCATAGATGGCTTTTAGCTTGATCCACATTTCATAAGCAAATCCACAATCTTTGACCTCATCAAATTTGACATAGTTGAGAGATGAAGCAATATCAATCATCGTGATATTATGAATCCTCTTCTCTGCAATTTCTTCAATGGTTTTAGCTCTAGTAGGAGCCTTGTATTTTGAATTTAGATACTTTAGCCTTAAATCTCCAATGGTTTCCAAGTGTAGCCTCATGAGTTCTTTCCATACCTTGAAGTTATCCTTGTTCAATTTTGGGATCTCCCTTCTATAAGACATCTTGATCTTTAGCTTAGGTCCTTGAAACCTTCTTAGAAAGAACCAAAGCTCTGATACCAATTGTTGGAAATATAAGAGTAAATGAGAGAGGAGGGATGAATCAGTTACTGCAAAAATAAATCCCATATCCCTTAGATGTCAATACAAATCAAAACTCTAATTAAATTGTATTCTATTATAACTCGACAAACACACATGCACTCAGTTTATATTAGAAAATGTTGTAACTCAAAAATAACTAAATATATTAAAATTAATGTGATTAACCTTAAGTTTAACTTAGTTGCATACACAAAAGAAATATCATGAATACAAGTGACACCAATATTTAATGTGGAAACCCAATTTGGAAAAAACCACCTATTATAACTAATTACTGATTTTCACTCTTTTTAAGTGAGCCCTATTAGGAGACAACCTTGTTAAAGGTTATAAAACACACTGTTAGGTATGACCCTATTAGAGGATTTAATAACCCTACTGGGAGTGGCCTTGTTAAAGGTCTTTAGAAACTTCAATCTAGAAATGCCACCTTGTTAGAGGAATTACAAATAACTATTAAGTCAACTCTATTAAGAGATTTAGATCACTACTACAATGGTTAGAGAGTAACAATAAGATGATCTAATTTCTTATGCAACTAAATTGTTAATTATAGATCTCAATTCTAGCTTGAATACTTGATCCTTCTTATTGAATGTATCTTTGCAACTTAACAAGGATATTCTACTTATCCTTCTAATTTGCTTCCTTTAAGCATCATCAAATCTTCTATTATGTTCCATACATTTAATCCTCAACCTAACATTATATTTATATCTTACATATTCTCAAGTTGACTTGAATAAAAATAAGAATACTTAATATTCATCTTCTTAGTTGGTTAGAACCAACAATTAAATCAATTGAGCTCAATATTCCAAAACAAGAAAACCCTTTTGTTAGCCAACCGTGCTTGGTAGACACTAACTTAGAAACAATTTTCCTATGTTAACCAACTAAACTTAGTTAACACTACATATTTACAAAGTTCCTTTGGTAACTAAGTGAGCTTGGTTAACACTAGTTCTATACAAAATTTTCTTCATTAACCTAGTGAGCTTAATTAACACTCAACTTTTGCAAACTTTCCTTTGACGACTTAGTGAACTTGGCAGAAATTGTCATCTGAACTTGATAAACTTTGAAATGCTCAATAGACACATGAAACTATTTTCATCACTTGAGTGAGCTTGAAATAGACTAAATATCAATCATAAGAATTTTTTTGTAACATTAAAGACAATACTCAATTAACAAAATATTTTCAACATTTTCAATGAAAATCAAAATTTTATTTTCAATGCACAAGACACTTTTCTCAATTTATTGGCTTGAAAGTCACACAAGGAAAAACTTATTAGCAAACAAGATGTGCAATCTCAAACTTAAAGTGGAAAATAAGTAACCAAAATTATTTACTTGTATATCCAATGAGTGCACTCTTTTTAGTGTTGGAAAAATTATAAGAAAATACACATATTTGTGGATTGGTTTTTTATTAGAAGAGAATACAAAATTTTGGAGGACAAATCTTTTGATTATTTCAAAAAAGATTTGACTAATCTCTATAGAAATTATTTTGAAGGAACCTATTTGTTGTGGTTTCACAACACACGCCCCATTTTGAGTCACAAAATAGAGACCCCCTAGTTTGACATTTCCCTATGAGGCATCTAGTCTAAAGCCTCAGTCATTTTGGATTTTCTCTTGGGCCTAGGTCAAACCCCAACCTTTGATCAAGAAGGGTCAGACAATCAGATAGGAGAAAAAGTGTCAATTTAAAAGACTTTAATGTACTTTTAAAGTGTGCCCATGCACACTAGCGCACATGCCCACCTTGACAAGGTGTGTAGGTGTGTCAAGTGCACAAGTACACATTTCACCTTGTTCCAGGGATGTGCACATGCCCACCCTCAGAGGTGCACACTTAAGACCCTACCCATTCTCTAACTTGCAAAATGCCAAGATGTGCAAGAGCATAGTAGTGCACTATGCACACCTTGTCAAAGTGTAGTGTGCAACTACGCACTTTGCTAGTTTGCTAAGGTAAATTTGTGCACTTGTACTTCTTTCAAGGTGTGCTAGTGTGCAAAACTAGCTTTTCAAGGGAAAAATCCACTGTTTTGACTAGTGTTGACATAATTTTTATTAGTTTGAGTCCTAGGGAGTACTCGTTATGGTTTTTTGACACAAGATAGTTAATGTTTGCTTCTTTGTGTAGATGAAAAGACATCCTTAACTTGTCAGGGTCATAACTTTTGACCTAGAACTCAGAATTCAAAACCGTTTACACTGTTGGAAAGAAGAACTAAAAATCTAATTTTAGTCCCTAAAATAGCAAGCCTTAAACTACCAAATTTTAGGGATTTATGATAGTATCAACTTGAAATTTTGAGCAAAAGACCTTCGAAAAAGCCAAGTAAAAACACCTAGAAAATCTTGTTAATATATATATATATATATATATATATATATATATATATATATATATATATATATATATATATATATATATATATATATATATATATATATATATATATATATATATATATATATGAAAAAATTTCAAACATTTGATCATTCTAGATAATCTGGATCACCTAGTCTTAGACCAAGAAGGATCAAGCAATTTTCACTAAAGATCAAAGATACAAAGGTTGGACATGTGAACCAGAACACGTTTCTCATCTTATGCAACTATTAATGACAAGATCCAACACAGGTGCCTTGGAATTTCACATAGAAGAAGCAGCAGAAGTTCAAATCTATAAAAATGTTTTGCTATATAGAGGGTATAAATCATCAAAAAATGGAAAAATAAGTATAATAGAGTGCTCCCAGACCTCGTCTAAGAAAAACTTAGAAACCATTTTCAAAATTGAGAACTTTGATTTTTTGGCGAATTGAGCACCTTGCAAGCTTCTGAGGTGCACAGGTGCACAAGGTGCACTTCTTCCAAGGTGTGTTGGATTTTTTTGAAGAGTTTAGAGGTGCACTGATAGTTAACTATCAATTCCAAATTTAGAGCTTTCCATGCATCATAAATTCATTTTGACAGTAGTTTAACTCCTACAAACCTCCAAAGAAGGTTGAGCTTCTATTTTTGGCACCTCTAGAGACTCCCACATCATCTAATAGCTTTTGTCTTTTTATTTTCTCATGATTTCTTTGTTTTAAGACATGTAAAGCCTCATGCATCCATTTAATGATATAAATGAGGATGGAGTCCTACTTAGCACCAGTTAGAGAGTTAGTTTGTACATAAATAGATTTGTTTTATTAGTTTAGAAGCATATGTTCGCATAAAGAGATCTCTCACTCTCAACACAAATTGAAGAGAAGATTTCTTATATATTCTAGAATGTAATATGTATTCTAGATAGTTATTTTGATGCAATAATATATGTTTTTTGTGCTCTCATTCAGAGTGTAGTTATTCTTTCTTGAGTGTGTTATATTTTGTGAATGTATGTTCATGGAGCCAATAGTTTTATTGTGTTATTTTGATTGAGCGATCTTTTAATTCTAGTGTTTTCTATGGGTTTACAAATTCTTTTGACATACTTAGTTTGAGAAGATATCACTTTATTGTTCCTGCATAGATTTTTGTCTTGCATGAGTGCACTTTCCATGCCTTGTGATCTAATGAAGAGTGAAACATCGTACGGTTAATGAATTTCCATCAACAATTGCATTAGTGGAATTAAGGAAGTGGTACTCCTATTTTCATTGCTTATGTAATGATCTTTTCAAAGGCTTAATTCACAGACATGTTGTTTCCATTGCTTATGTCTGTTAGGAATTTACTTTTCAAGTCATTTGCTTAAACTTCTTGTTACCCTATCTGTGTTATTTTCTTTGCTAACCCTTGGTTAAATTAGGAATTCATATAGTTTCATTGTTAGTTTGAATTCATTTTTAAAAAAAAAAAATACCAAAAATATATCTCTTTTTGTGTGGTTAATTTTGAAACAACAAGTAGATTCGAAATCTTATCCAAAATCAACCAGAACTAGCAAAAGCCTCCTCATGAACACTAACATTTATCTTCTATTGAGTGGATTCTAGTAGGTTGAAAGATCACCTAGAACATTGGAGTTGATACCAAATCATCTTTTCAAGAGAGGAGTTTGAAAGGATTCCTATCATTAAGCATCACGCAAAATGACAGCTCAACACTATGCATAATTCAAGATTTGATGGGTATTTTTGGGAAGATTGTCGTTAACAAAGATTAATCAATTTAATCATGATTCAATATTAATTTGATCTACTATCCTCATTGATAAGAACAAATCAAATAGTTTATGACAACCTTATTAATATTTGTGCTTTACGATTGACTTTTATTAGCCACCCACATGATCTCTATAGATTTCCCAAACATGCTTGACCATTCTCTCAAAATGACATAGTTGAATCATTTTTTGTCTACAAATAATATAGTTATGCTATTTAAATTTTATTTTCTAAAATTTCAAGACCTTTCTATTGTTCATCATGTATTATATTTCCCAAACATCCCTAACTATTTGTTAGAAATAATAGTCTACCAAGATAACTAGGGGGGGTGTGAATCAGTTACCCAATGATTTATCATCCTTAATTAATCTTAAACATTCAATAAAAGTAAAAAAAACCATAATAGGATGCACATACACAATTACACCAAATTTGTTAACTAGGGAAACCCTTGATTAGAGGGAAAACCCTAGTGGGAATGATGCCCACACACACACACACACACACACACACACACACACATGTATTGCTTGTTAGAGAATGGACCCTATTAGGAGTCTATAAACACATTCTATACATAAGAGTTCATGTTAGGAGACTTTGAATCCCTATTAGGAGATTCCAACCCTATTAGGAGTTGTAGAAGGTAGAAGGGCCCACCGTCCAAACAGATTTTGGGGTAAGACCACTAAACTTCACTGCCCAAACTGATCTCTCAACTATTCCTTGTATAATAATTGTTAGTATTGTTCTTTATCCTCTTTCTTCTATCTTTTCAACTAAACCAATCACTACTAGACCTTGTAGACTAGATCACAAACCTCAGATCCAAATATCAAACCTCAGATCTCAAAATAAAACCCCGGCAACAATTTTTTCTCCAACTTCTCTCTTCTTTGCTTATCTTTGCAATTACTCATTGTTCATCTCTTTTCTTCTCTTTTTTTCCATTTGTAATTTATCCAATTTTTCATTTATAAAAAAGGAAAATCTCCTTCCTTTATACTAAGTCCATAAAACAATTCCCTTGAGTTGACTATTACACCTCAATTAATTATTATAGGACCTCATTAAGAACATGTTTTACTTAGTGATAACATCAATCTATCACCTTGTAACTTGAATAACTTTCCATACATCTAATATGATGGCAAAAAAACTTAGCCACATCATCTCCACATGTCTTCTACATGCCTTTAACCTTCCTTCTTAGAATAACAACTCTGCTAAGAGATATAATAACTTTACCAGAACATGCTTCTGTAAACTCTATCTCAAAACAGTCTTCACCAAAACTTGCATAACTTCTTCTAGACTTAATATCTTTTGCACCCAAGGTTAGCTTTATATAATAGACACTTAGTAGTATCTCCCTTTCACCTTGCTAATGAAAATAATCGATGATCTATCCATACCAATTTGATCTTTACCACTGTTCTTCTATTAGATATCACAAAAATTGCTATGTTGACATCAATGACAAACATAGTCATGAATGTAACATATCATCATAATAATGATCTAATAATATTTCTAAAATATCCCCTCCATAGGAATATCATTAGTATTCATGCTTCCAACAATCTCCCCCTTTGGCATTGATGGAAATATAGATGAAAAAATATAGTTCCAAGAATACCAATTGTTAAAGACTATTATCCTTTCTTTTCAAATCCTCTTCATCAATCATACTAGCTTTTGTGTTCACACACTTCTCCCCATTGATATACCTCAATGTGTTCTATATCAAAATGTTTTTCATGCTGTAATAATTTATGCTATAATATGTCCCCCATTGACATCAATGTCAAAGGTTTCAACAACCATCTATCATTACATTTTGTCAATCTCTGCAACAACTATCTCTTACCTACTCTAGTGTCCAAAGAAAAACAACATCTATCATGAGTCCTACATGAATCTTTCCATCATAGATACTCCCCCATATAGGAAGCATTATCATTAAATATAGACAAACAATAGTGCTTTGTACCATTGGACTGATGTGCTCTTGCACCATCTAGTCTGCTATAGGTAGGGGCATAACCCCTAGCATACCTCACAAATACTCAAAAGACTCTTTGGGAAGAGGCTTAGTAAACATATCTACAATCTACTCTTTGGTACTTACATACTCCAATTTTATTTCCCTTTTTGCAACTTTCTCTCTCAACATTTGATATTTGATAGAAATGTGTTTAATCTTAGAATGCAACATTAGATTCTTAGACATATTCACTGTGCTAGTGTTATCACAATTCATTGAATTCTATCCTTATATCCTTTAGCATCTTCTTTATCCAAATAACTTGATTATAATCATTTGTTCTTTCAACATATTCTGCCTTTGTTATACTCTATGAGATACAATACTACTTCTTGCTTAACCAAGAGACTAATCTTCGTCCTAAAAAGAATGCTCCACCACTAGTGCTCTTTTTGTAATCCATATTGCCTACACAATCAACTTCAGTATAAGCATATAAAGTCTCAAGAAGATATGAATCAATTAAACCAAAAAAATGAACAGAATCTTCATAGACAAAAGGGTAAAGCAGGACTTGGATATAATGAAGAAGGTGAATCTTCCAAACAAGGTGCTCAAAGGAATCAAAAACCTACTTGTCATCACTATGGTAAGTTAGGTCCTATATCAAAGAAATGTTGGAGCAATGGAAAAGCAAAATTCAATGGAAAATGTTACAACTGCAATCAACATGGTCACAAAGCTAATGAATGCAAGGAAAAATTAAAATTTGAAGGCAAATGTCAAAAATGCAAGAAGCATGGTCACAAGGCATTCCAATGTAGATCAAAATCATTCAATCCAACTGAACAACTTATTAAGGCAATCTTTGGATGGGATTACAATACCTGGTGCATATGTCATTATTGTGGAGAATATGGACACATTGGCAAAGACTACTCAAGGCATCACTTGAGAAAAAGAGATACAATAGTAAGATGTTATACATGCACTGAACTCGGTCATATAGCCAAGAATTGCATGAATATAAGAAGAATTGAAGATGAAAAGAAAGCTAAAGCTAATAACATTCAAAAATAGATGAGACAACAATAGATTCCTAAATCTACCGAGCAGAATAGTTCAAATAATGGCCATGTCACTCAAGAAATGGGTGACTCCACCATTTCCAATTAGATTCATAAAGGAGGATCTAGAACTATATCATCAAGCTATATCTCGAGTAGTTCCAAATGAAAGAAAGTAAAAGATCCAATCAATATTTTAGATACAAAGGGTCACAAGAAATTAGGTCATACCGAGCAAGGTCAGTCACAGACTCAACTGAGCTAGGTTGGGAGTAAAAAATTTTTTGTTCAATCACCAAGTTGCAAGCTTCTATCATGCAAGTGAATGAATGATAGCCTATCAAGCACTATGTCATCTCAGCTACTTTTGTATCAAGCATTAATGACAAAAAATTGTCAAAAAGGTAGAATTTGATTTCATTCTTTACCACAATTTCAGAGCTAAGAGATTTTTAGGTGCACTCAAGAAAATTCCAAGTGATTTCAGGTGATTTTCTAGCGAAGGATTTGTTTGAAAATTTTCTATTTTATACTGAGCATCAATGGCATCCAGGAATAGCAGCAGCACCAAGGCAAAAAGAGGTTCATAAATGCTAGTTAAAGGTGTGGAGTGGAAGGCACCAAATTTCAAGCTAGTTCTAGCAATTTTAGAATCACTTGACCCCAATGGAGCTCAATCGAAAACTCCACCAAAGGTACTTCTTATCAATGATATTCATACTCATTTCAAATGTTCTATTCAAGAGATTGGAAACCTAGAAATGAACAATGCTCTAGGAGAAATGAGTGTTGATGGCTCTTTGAAACCTGAGCATAAGCATCTAGAGACCAAAGGATTAACCCATATCTCACATATGCCAAGAAGTTTCCAAATTAAGTGGATTAGGTACATCCTCAGTCATGTGCACAATGGTCAACTATGGTTAGAGCAGCTAGTATTAATCACCAAGAAGATGATTCATAGGATTACTGGTTTCTCCATGCTAAGTAAAGCAAAAACTAGCAAAACCTTAGGTCAGGACAAACTTTAGAAGAAAACCCTAGCTGAATGGGATGGCAGAGATTTGAAGGTTAGCACTATTTTTGATTTTGAATTAAGGTTTGGCATTTATGTCATTACTCACAAGATTTATAGCTCTATTCATTTGAACAATGTGCCCTGTGAGGTTGTGGATTTGGCATTCAAGGTTGCGAAGAAAAATTTGGAATTTGATCTGTTAGAATTATTGTTAATACAACTGAACAAGAATATGGACAGCATTAGGACTTCAAAGAAAAAATCTTGCAAATTTGGTTCTTTGTTGACATGTCTTTTCTTCTATGTACAAAAATTCCTTCCATCCAAAGGAACTGTTGTGTGGAGAAAATATATTCCTATTCTATATTAGATAAATGAGTTTGTAGTGGAAATGGGCGTAAACTTTGATAGCATCATGGATAATTATTTTGAAGATTTCGAGGAAAGGATGAATAACAGGTTTTGAATTCCACCAAAATTGGTTGAAGAATACAAAGATGATGTATGCTTTATAGTTGATTGTGATAAAGTATACATTCAGGCAGTCAGGCCTTGAGTTGCATGGGTGAAACCTCTTCCTTATGAGGTGAATATTGATGAAACCATGGATATTATTGAAGCATTGGTGAATGAGCCAGCATATCCAAAGCAACCAATTTTTGGAACATATGATAAGGCAAGGCCAAAATTAAGCTTGAAATCAAGCTTCCTCAAGCAATTAATAACGACAAGAGAAAGGTTGCCAAGTTAAAAACTGCTACTGAGCCCCTAATGATTACTGAAGGAAAAGGTGAGGATGAAGAAGAGGAGCAGGAACTAGAAGATATACAGGAAGAATCAGAGAAGGAGGTAGAGCCAGTCAAAAAGAAGGGCAAGGTAATCATTACTAAGCCACCCAAAGCCTCCATAGTTGTTTTCACAAGGCAAGAAAAAGGTAAGAACAAAGGTGAAGTAGTATTCAACAAACCCCAATTGGCCTTCCAAGAAAGATTGAAACAATTGGAAGAGGGAGCTAGCATCACAAATTTCAAGGCATTGAAATTTGAAACAAGGACTGATGTAAAGAAAATGTAGATTGAGGAACTGGTACTTAACAAGATGGGAAAATGGAAATACTCCCCAAACTAGCTTGCCCCTCAAATCTCCAAAGAGCTGTTGGTGAGATTGCAACCAAGGTTGGAGTCAGCCACCCAAACAGCCAAGGACATATATGAGCAATCCTTGAAGAATCTTCTACCGAGTCTTACTAAAGCAAAAATAAAGGAAGCAATGAAGAAAAACGAAGGTAAAATGATGATTAGATTTCATACATGTTTGATTTTAATTAAGGACATTAAGCATGTTGTAAGAGATGCAACAAACATGTGGAAGAACATCTATCAACTGCAAAAGCCCAGTAATGATCCTATAGAAATCAAAGATGATAATGATGATATTGATAATGATGAAGGAGATAATGCTCCATGTGCCACTTTTGATGTTGAGGACTATCAAGCACTAAAGGATGATGATGAAGTTGAAGAGGAAGACAAGGATGAAGAAGATCCTGTAAAAATTGTAGTAGAAGTTATTGCATCCCTTCCTCACTCTCCACCAAAGACTATTACATCTACTATGGAGATAGCTTCTACAAGTGAGACTGTGAGCACAATTGCCACATCAATAGCTCAATCATCACCTATCATCTCCCAGCTACAAGTATCTTTAATGTAAGTGTCAAGCACTTCATCTACCAAGCTGCATCCCTCTTTATTAGCCCCTAAGTCATCTATTGCAGCTTGTACAGTAAGTTTTCCAATTTTTTCTATAGTTTTGTTATCCATAGCTTCAACTGCATCAATTTTTGTTCTAGTTAGTACTTCAATCGTAAATATTCCAGTTGGTACATTACCTATTGATACTTCATTTTTGAGAAACACATCAATTTTGGATATAATTAGCACCTCTCTCAGTTTTCCTCCAGTTAGCTCAATTCAAAATTTTTTTGCTAGTCCAACTTCATCAACTATTGTAAGCACTGAAGTAAAACCAAAGACTCCACTAAAACTTATGCTTACTAGCAAGGCAATTGATGAGGATATA
Organism: Cupressus sempervirens; assembly: GCA_028749045.1. Taxonomy (NCBI): domain Eukaryota; kingdom Viridiplantae; phylum Streptophyta; class Pinopsida; order Cupressales; family Cupressaceae; genus Cupressus; species Cupressus sempervirens. The sequence continues at coordinate 724,288,452 of CM053786.1, read as the reverse complement.
GACTTTAGATAAGGAAATTATTATACCCAAGATAGATTGAGATACTGTCATAGTTGATGAAATGAGACTGGTCAGTCAGCGTTTGGAGCAAAGAGTAAGGCAGAAACAACTTAGAGATGAGAGAGATAAAGAATTCATTATAATTGTAAGTGCTAAAAATATAATTACTGAAGCAATAGGTGTTGATGTGGATTCATCTCAACACATTTTGTTACAATTAGAAGAGGCCATACAAAAGTTCAATGAGGACACTTCTGGTCAAGAGAAGCTTATAGAAAAGGCAGAGAAGAAATTTGATAATAAAGTGCTTGAGCACATTGCTCAGCACATTGCAATAAAGTACATTGAACTATCTTCAATTTTGAGCAATCTTGAAAATTCTTTTACAAATGTAACATCCCTTTTTTCCAACCTATGTGATGTTACCAAGTACACAAAAGAAATAAAGGTAAAATTGAATAAAATTGATGAAGATCTGAAGGTTAGTGCTCAAAAGTTGCAGCTTGACCCCAGTTCAAGCTCTGCACATCACATAAAGATCAGATTCCTATCAGACATGCAAGAAAAACTATTGAGAGAGGAAGCAAGGATCTAGTCTACACTATTAGACATCTAGAACATGATCCTTCCTATCATGGACACAATGTAGAAGCACATTGCTTATTCAAAAACATTGATCCATGATAACAATTTTTCTATAGTAGATCATATGATTGAACTTTCTGTAGAAGCTCAAGTGGCTCTCCCCACCTAAAAATTTTTGCAAGAGAACTAGGATAAGGCATTGGTTCTCATTCTTAAGGTACATTCTAAGTTTTTCTCACATTTTGGTGTCTCTGTATAAGTATGATTACCTTTGGCATTATTGTCAAAAAGGGGGAGATTATTATGAGTAAGAGATAGTAAAAGTCAAAGAGGGAGTAAGAGACAATGGAGAAAATAAGAGAGAATATATTGATATATGTATAGTAATAAGCTATGTATATACCATGCCATATGTATGGGGGAGATATGTAAAGACATGTGAGAAATGTAAGAAATGTATATACAACAGGGTTACAAAGATCAATTTTGAAAAATCAAACCCAATATGCTAGTGTACACAATGTTTGGCTCATAAGTTTTTTTGTCACTAATGCCAAAGGGGGAGATTGTTGGCATTATATTGTATTTATCATTAGTGACAACACTTATTTGATTTTGAATGATTACTGAGTTCATCACTTAGTCTCTAGTGTATACCAAGCATCCAATGGTTACCTTGTAGGCTCATCACTTAAGTAGTTCATACCGAGCATTCCTGAAGCTACCAAGTGAGTGTGCAGTCTAGTAGTTCATACCGAGCATTCATGAAGCCACCAAGTGAGTGTGCAGCCTAGCAGTATCTATCGAGAATATAGTATTCACCAAGCTTCACAGTGTCTATCAAGTCACTAGTTTGTGTGATGGAAGCTAGTATTTATTGAGTGATGGAAGTGTAGTGTTTACCACATAAAAGCAAGGTAAATGAAGGATTCATTTTTTACTGAGTGATACTATATCTATTGAGTCTCCAATGGTTACCAAGTTCCAAGCTATGTTGTGTGATTAGTATGGACTGAGCTTCTACTTCTATTGATTGCATGATGATGCCGAGTAATGCAATGGATTCCGAGTATCAGAAGGTTACCAAGTTAGCTTGAAGAACCCAAGTTTTTTACTATTTGGCTGACTCAATAATATTTTTTCCAGTTATGTTTTGGCTGACCTTGTAATTGTAATTATTGGAATGGTATATATGTAATGTATTATATCATTTGCAATAGATATGAAGATTTTTTTAAGGAATGGACATGTAATGCTTTGAGAAGAATAAAAAGTGAATCAACAGTAGAGCAGAGTGTTCAACAAGGTCCACAAGGAGTAGTAAAGATTCATCAGTCACAAGAGGTGATTTTTACTTCAAGGATCTAATCAGAAATCAAGTTGTAAGTAGATCCACTATTTCATCCTAATAGGTGAATTAGTTTTATAAATCCTTTAACAAGGTAGACTTAACAGTCTTTGTATAAATCTCCTAGCATAGTGCATACTTCATTGTATGTTTGTAAATCCTCTAACAAGGTGGATCTAGCAATCCAAATTTCTCTTAATAGGGTAGATCATTAGAAGTGATAAATGTAAGCCCTAACAGGCTAACTTCATACTGCAGTAACAAAGTTTTGTGGGTATCATCCCCACCCCAGTTTTACTTTCTATTTGGAAGGTTTCTGGGTCACCAAAATTCTATGTTCATGTGTTATAAATGTTTATCTTTCTCATGCATATAGTAGACTAGATGAATGAATGATGAATGGATCAAGTATTGAATTTATTTAAAGTTTTTGAGGTTACTAATTCACCCCTCTCCTCTCAGTAACCTAGTCAGTCTTGTTTATTTCCAATAGTTCCAACTGGTTTACATGCTTCCAAACCAAACCTTTTCAATAGATCTTTCAAATACTTAGTTTGAGAACTAAAGATTCCTTCTTTATCCTACACAATCTATAATTCTAGGAAGTATTTCATTTCCCCTACCAGGCTGATTTCAAATTCCTTCTACAAACTTGTCACTTTAACTATCATCTCCTCCAAATATGATATCATCAACAAATATTACCAAAATCATCAATCCATCATCTATTTATTTCTAGTATAGATTATCGTCTACCATACCTTTACTAAATGCAAGTTTTGTCAAATGCTTGTCCAACCTTACATACTAGGTTCTGGGCGCTTGTTTTAAGCCATATAATGCTTTCTTTAATTTGCATACCATGTCATTGTCATCTGTTATAGGAAAAGCTTCAGGTTGTTCTATGTATACCTCTTCTTCAAGTTCTACATTCAAAAATGTTGACATGACATCCATTTGATACACTTTGAATTTCTTCCATGCTATATAGGATAAGAATAAACTTACTACTTTAATTCTTGTGACAAGAGCATAGGTTTCTTTATAGTTTATTCCTTCTTGCTATGAGTAACCTTTACATATCGATCTTTCTTTATTCCTTACAACTTCACCTTGTTCATTCATCTTGTTCCTAAATCCCCATTTTGTTCCTATCACACTCTTAGCTACTGGTCCAAGGACCAATTCCCATGTCTCATTCTTCACTATTTGATCCAATTATTCTTTCATAGCTTGCTTCCAATAGTCATCTTTGCATGTCTCATCTACATTCTTTGGTTCCACTTGAGATATCAAACATAGCTCTTCATTGATTATGCTTCTTGTTATCACACCTTTATATGTGTTGCTTGTGATCTACTCTAGTGGATGATTCTTTGTAATATTCTTACAAGAAGTAGGAGTTGTTATCTCAACTCTTGGCTCTATTCTAGGTTCTAAACTTTGTTCCTGCCTTTGCTCACCTTCATTCTACAACAATGTTAGTCTCAAAGAATTCTTCATTATTATGTTTATCAATTCTAAAATTATCATCTTCTTCATCATCATCAATAATAGTTACCAAATCTATCTCTTCTACTACTTCTTTTTCCTTAACTAATTCAAGCTCATTATCTTTAACATCACCATTCAAAGCTTTCTGTACTTGCTTTAAATTCTTCATCTTCCTTAGAAAGAAAACCTTTTCTAGTTTTCCTTACTCTCTTAGGGCATGTATATGAAAAATGAATAAACTCATTACATGTCTAGTAAGAAAAAACTTCTATACCTTCTTTCTCTCTCTTCATAGGTAGATCAATACCTTCCTTGATCATCATGTCTTCTTCGATCTCGATCTATCTTTGCTTATGCCTCTATAAACTCAATGATCAAATCTATACACAATTTTGATGCCTTACCAAGAAGTTCCTTCTTCTGGGTGTCAAAATTTCCTCCATCAGACTTGGGACTATCTTTTCTAAAATAACTCACGACTGATCTCCAAAAGTTGTTAAACTTATCCTTCAAGGACCTGCTTCTCTAATACCAAATGTTAGAAATAATAGTCCACAAAGATAACTGAGAGAGGGGTGAATTAGTTATCCAATTAAAACAATGATCAACCTTAATTAATCTTAAACATTCAATCAAAGTAAACAACAACCATAACAAGATGCACATACACAATTACACCAGATTTGTTAACTAGGGAAACACTTGATCAGAGGGAAAACACTAGTGAGAATGATGCCCACAAATATTTACTGATAAATATATTCCATGTTAATGGATGGACCCTATTAGGAGTCTATAAACACATTCAGAACATAAGAGTCCCTCTTAGAAGACTTTAAATCTATGTTAGGAGATTCCAACCCTATTAGGAGTTGTAGAAGGTAGAAGGACCCACTGTCCAAACAACTTCTAGGGTAAGACCACTAAACTTCACTATCCAACTAATTTCTCAATTATTCTTTGCAAAATAATTGTTTATACTATTCTTTATCCTCTTTCTTCTATCTTGTCAACTATACCAATCATTTTCAAACCTTGAAGACTAGGTCACAAACTTTAGGTCCAAATATCAAACCTTGGATCTCAAAATAAAACCTTGGCAATTAATTTTTCTCCAACTTTTCTCTGCTCTTCTTATCTTTGCAATTATTCAAAATTCATCTCTTTTCTCCTCTTTTATGCTCTTCGTACTTTATCCAATCGTTCATGTATAACAAAGGAAAATTTCTTTCCTTTTATCTCGAGTCTATAAAAAAATTCCCTTGAGTCAGCTATTACACCTTTTGAATTAATTGTTATAGGACCTCATTGAGAACATGTTTTACTTTGTGATAACATCAATCTGTCACCTTGTAACTTGAATAAATTTCTATACATGTAATATTATGATGAGAAAGCTTAGCCATGTCATCTCCAACATGTCTTCTATAGGCTTTTAACCTTGCTTCTTAGAATAACAACTTTGCTAAGAGATATAACAAGTTTACCATAACATGCTTCTATAAACTCTATGTCAGAACAAAGTTCCCCAAAACTTGCATAACTTCTTCCAAAATTAATATCTTTTACACTCGAGGTTAGCTGCATATACTAGACACTTAGAAGTATCTCCCTTTAACCTTGATAGTGAAAATACTAGACAACCTATCCATACCAACTTAATCTTTACCATTGTTCTTCTATTACATACCATAAAAAACTGCTATGTTGACATCAATGACAAACACACTCATGAATGTAACATATCATCATAATAATGATTTAATCACATTTCTACAATACTCCCTCATAGGAATATCATCAACATTCATGCTTCCAACACTATGCTCTTAAAATTATACCGTTGAATCTATTTGTACTCACAAATTATAAATTTAAGTTGTGAATATCCATTCTTAGAAGGAACAATGAATAATCAAATATATAAATGTAGGACCAATATGTATTTCATTGATAAGAAAAATATTAATTATAGTTGTGTAATTATTTAAACTATTTAATAGTAGTTACAAACCAAGAAATACCAAATCAAAAGATAATTTAGTAAGAAATTAATGTTTTAAATGGATACACAATTTCTAATTGAACATATAAATATTGCAATTTTTACATGCATAATTGATCACAATCAAACTAAAGTAAATTTAAGTAGAGAAAAGGTAATTATCACCAACCAGTTCGAAGAATAGGCTACTGACACCTAATAGTAGTCAAAGCCTATAGAGTAATGTAGCTTTTGAGAAAATCAAGGGCTTCCTTCTACCCTAGATTGGTATAGGCCAACTCATCAAATGATACAATGCATGCATATGTATGTTATAAAATATCTCTAATTGGACTCTATGAAACACATTGGTTTATAATTATGTTTTTATAGATGCATTGATTTGTAGACATAAATTGTTAGAATTGGTTGCAAGAATGCCTCAATGATATTGTTTCTTAAAGTTATCTTTGTAGATTGATTTCCAATTTTTTTTATTTTACTAACAATCAATAGTTTGGCAAATTGTAGCAAGTGATCAACGTGGATGATTGATGTTGTTGGGAAAAACATAGTTTTTTTCGAGAACATTTTTAGTTAGTTTTTATTTTCTACAAAAAAAAACAAAGTCATTAATATATATATATATATATATATATAAATAAATATATATATATATATATAAATATAAATATATATATATATATATATAGTTTTATTTCCTAGCAAATAAAATATGTTTAGGTACATGGGTATCTATTGTTTTTGCCTATTTTATGAGGCTATGGATTCTTTATATTCAACTCTTTGTAATAATTTTACTGAGAGATGCAATAAAGATATAATTTCTAGTTTTTTTCCTTTAAAAAAAATCTATATTTTGGTATTAGAGCTTTGGAATTGTGAAGACATCATCACTTAAAACACTTTACAAATTGTAGAATTTGATGGAGATGATTATCATTATTGGTTAATCAAGATGAATACTTTTTTGGTAGTCAAATAGTTTGGGATATTGTTGAATCAGGGTATGAAGAGCTTAAGGATTGGAATTATATTCAAGGTAATTAAAGGATAGTTAAAAAGGAATGTGAAAAGAAAAATGCAATGGCTCTATATCACATTCATATGTCTCTTGATAAGAGCTTGTTTTCTAAACTTTTTGATGCAAAAACAATGAAGGAAGCTTGGAAGATTCTAAAAGATGTCTAACATAGCAGTGGTCATATTAAGGTTGTTAAGCTACAAAAGTTAAAAATAGAATACAAAAATTTGAAAATGAAGGAAATCAAGAATGTGAATAATTTTTGTGTAAGAGTCAAGAATGTGGTTGGTATAATGACAACTTTAGGTGAAACTATGAGTGAAGAGCATGTGATACAAAAGGTGTTGAGATCTTTAATCCCAAGATGGAACAATGTAGCAATTATTATGGAAGAGAGCAAAGATTTTTCCACCTTGGAGATGATCAGTTGGTTTGATCTCTCATGTCACATGAGGATAGATTGAAGGATACTCCTAAACACATTCATGAGAAGGATTTTGCATCCCAACTAAAAAATTCAAATAATGATGGCGCTAGTAGCATCCCTAACAACAATAAAAGCTAATGGGTCAAAGTCAAAATTATTCAAGAGGAAATAAAGGAAGAAGAGGTGGTTGATAAAAACAATATTCAATGCTATTATTGTAATATGTATGACCATTTTAAGAAAGAGTGTATTTTGAAATAAAATAATAATAATGATGCCAATTATTGATGCAGGAGCATCCTGGGTTGCCTTGTAATCTTACACTTTTTTTGTTCATTCTGCTAGTTGCTACTAAGTTCTAATTACTGCCAAGTTCTAGTTTTTATTTACTACATAGTTCTAGTTTCCAATTATTGCCATGTTCCAGTTACTATCAAGTTCTAGTTGCTACCAAGTTCTAGTTTCTAGTTACTGTCAAGTTCCAATTGTTGTCGAGTTGTAGTTGTTACTAAGTTCTAGTTACTATCGGGTTGTCCAGTGTTGGCTGAGTGTTCCTTCATGTGTTGAGTGAACGTGTTATTTTTTGATGCTTAGTTCCTTCCTTGGTCAAGTTGTTTGTCTTTTAGTTCTTAGTAGGAGCCAACTTTTTTGTGTTTAATTTAGATCATGAATTCAATGATAAGATCTTGTTTAAGGATGAGTGTTGAACATTTTAGGGTTGGCCTTTCTTTGATTTAACATTCTAGAATATTTTGTACCTATTTTGGAAAGTATAAATAGAGTGGTTAGGCTTAGGTTAAAGGAAAAACTTAGAGGGTTTTGAAAGTGGAATACATATGTGTTTGCAAATGTGAATTTGAAGCTGGATCATGGATCTTGAATGTATTTTGTATCTGGCCATAACCCAGAAGGCCTTACAGTTGGGCATGTATGATGATTACATGATGAATAAATAAAGTATTTTGTTCTCTCTCTCTCTTTGGTATTATTATTTTTTGTTTGCTTCTGTTGTGTTTAGGATGCAAGGTGGTTTAGATATATGGGTGTGCCTTTGGCCCTAGTTATTTCTTCCCTCATTGTACCAAGTGGTATTAGAGCTTGAGGTTCATCCTTGTAGAGATTGGATCATGTAGAACCTTGATTTGAATTTGGTTGTAGGGTTGTAGATCTATGAATTTGAGCTATAACTTGCTGACGGTTACAATCTTGAAGGAACATAATTTGTAAAGATGGTTTGAGGTAGAGGAAATGTTGATAATGCTATATTGGATACTTTAAGACAAATTACAACTAGATTAGATGTTGCGGAGACAACTCAGAGGAGAGAAGCACATCTTGATGATGTGAGTGATGATGAAGTAGTAGCACCAAACCCTAATCTAAAACCTAAAGAAGATCAAGATGAAGCAATATTGTTGAGAGTATTCTCTAGGGCACATTCAAAGCCTATTGTAGAAGTTGTTCCTTATGATGGAAATTGGACACCGATACTGTGTTGGATTAGATTTTTGATATGGGAATTTCTTTGAGAATGAGAATACTCCTAATAATAGGAAGGTGAAAATTATAGTTACTAGGTTGAAAGGTCATGCATTATTATGGTGGGAGCATTTACAAACCGATAGACAAAGGAGAGGAAAGAAAAAGATTAGAACTTGTGTGAAAATGGTGAATAAGGTAAAGAAAAAATTCCTTCCTACTAATTACCAAGTTAGCTTGTTGAGAAAGATACAAAATTTGAGATAAAGAAACATGACTATGAAGGAGTATACTGAGGAATTCTATAAATTGGACATTAGATCTAGACATGTGGATGATGGTGTTGAGAAAATTACAAGATATCTAAATGGGTTGAGATCTGGAATTCAACATGAAATAAGATTTGTGAAATTGGAAAGTGTGGAAGAAGCGTACTAATATGACTTGAAAGCTGAGGAGATGTTGACAAGGAATCATAAACAAAGACAAAGAGGTAGAGGTGGAAGACTCCAAAGAGGTAGAGGTGGATCTTATGGAGAAAGTGGTAGATCTAACAATTCTATGCAAGGTAAGGGCAAATCTAAATGAAAAAGTGAAGATAAAAATAAGACTAAATGGAAAGGTGGTAATTCTTACTGAGGAGGCACCAGTTCTTATTGAGGAAGAGGTAATTTTTATTCTAGAGGTGGTTTTCATGGTAATTGTTTCAAATATGGTAAAGAGGGACATAGATCCTTTGAATTTAGATCCTCTAAAAGTGGGAAAGGTAATGTAAATGATGTGATTCAAGGAGACATTGACTATCAAGTGGACCTGAGGCTAGAGAAATCTTGGTGGTGAAAAGAACCTTATGTAATAAGGGAAGAAATGAGCAACCTGTCCTAAGGAGAAGTCTTTTCAAAACCAGATGTAAGATGGCTAGAAAATGTTGCAAGGTAATCATTGATAGTGGAAGTTCTACAAATTTGGCATCAAAAGAGCTGGTTACAAAGTTATAGTTGTAGAGGCTAAAGCATCCTAAACTCTATCATGTTTCATGGATCAAGGATGAGCATAAGATATTGAAAAGTGAGAAATGTATCATGAAGTTCAAAATTGGACATTACTTTGATGAAGTTCTATGCGATATTATTCCTATGGATTGTTGTCATATTTTGTTAGGTAGGTCCTGGTAATATGATAGATATTCCATACATGATGGAAGATTGAATCAATATACTCTTTGGATGAATGGGAGAAAAAAAACATTATTGCCTTTGAATGAGAGTCTGATGAAGTTAATTGTACTACTATGAGAGTTTGCACGGTTAATGAGAAACAATTTGAAAAGGAAGTGAAGAAGAATCAAATCTGTTTTGCCATAATTCCTAGAGGATCGAGTTTTTGTAGTAATGACTGAGTGACAACAAAAGCTAGTAATGACCGAGTACTAGTAGAAATTGAAGACTTGTTGAATGCATATAAAGAGATTATTGTAGGAAATATACCTAATGGTTTACCACTAGTAAGGAGTATAAGTCATTGTATGGATCTGATTCCTAGAGCTATTTTTTTTAATAAAGCACCATATTGATTGACACTTACAAAGAATGAAGAACTTAACAGACAAGTGCATGAGTTTTTGTAGAAAGGTTTGATTATAGAAAGCTTGAGTCCACATGCTATACATGTTGTATTGGCACCTAAAAAGAATGGAGAATGTGCATATATTGTAGAGCTATTAACAAGATCATAGTAAAATATAGGTTTCCTATGCTGAGGATGGATGACATAATGGATTTTTTTAGTGGAGAAAAGTATTTTACCAAGATTGATATGAAGAGTGACTATCATCAAATCAAAATCAAAGAAGGTGATGAATGGAAGACTTCTTTTAGGACAAAAGATGGTTTATATGAATGGTTGGTTATGCATTTTGGTTTGACTAATGCACCTAGTACTTTCATAAGGTTGATGAATAAAGTTATCAAAAGATTATTGGGCAAGTTTGTGATTGTTTATTTAGATGATATTATGATATTCAGTAAGACTAAGGAAGAACATTTTGAGCATGTTAGACAAGTATTGTAGAGATTTAAAAAAGAGAAGTTGATGATTAACTTGAAGAAGTGTTCTTTTATGTAAGAGGAGATTGTGTATTTGGGATTTGTGATTTTAGCTAATGGTTTGAGAATTGATCCTAAGAAGGTTAAAGCAATTTTGAAATGGCCTACACCTAAGAATATGGGTGAGGTAAGATCATTTCATGGTTTGGATAGTTTTTATAGGAAGTTTATAAGGAATTTTAGTTCTATTTGTAATGCTATGATTGAAACAATGAGAGGAGATTAAAAGGAATTCTAGTGGATGGATGAAGCTGATAAGAGTTTTGAGACTTTGAAATAAAAGGTTGTTGAGTTAATTGTATTGGCTTTTCCTAATTCCAATAAGATATTTTAAGTTGAATATAATGCAAGTGGTAGTGCAATAGGAGTTGTATTAAGTCAGGAAGGTAAACATGTTGCCTTCTTCAGTGAGAAGTCAAATGATGCTAAGAGGAAGTATTCTATGTATGATCAAGAGTTTTATGCTATTGTTGAAGCCTTGAAGAAGTGGAGACATTATCCAATTCCTAAGGAGTTTGTGTTATATATTGATCATAAAGCTCTATAGTATTTGGGAAGTCAAAATAAATTGAATCAGAGACATGTGAAGTGGGTTGAGTACTTGTAGAGTTTGAAATTTGTTATCAAGAATAAGAGTGGCGTTACTAACAGAGTAGTTGATACATTAAGTAGAAGACATTCTTTATTGACTGAGAAAGTTGAAGTTCTTGGTTTTGATGACATGAAAGAGTTATATGATACTGACCTTGATTCTTTGGAGGTATGGAAAGAGTGTAGAGCACCAAATATATCTAATCAAATGAGTAAGTATGATGAGTATTTCATTCAAGAAGGTATGTTGTTCAAAGGAATTCAGTTGTGTATCTCTAGAAGTTCTATGAGAGTTAATTTGATTAAGGAAAATCATAGCAATGGATTGGCTAGACATTTTGGAACTGATAAGACATTGATTTTGCTAAAGGAAAAGTATTATTGGCCAAAAATATATAATGATGTTTAGAAATTTTTGGAGAGTTATAGAGTTTGTCAAGTTTCAAAAGGAGTAACTCAGAATACTAGTTTTTATACACCTATTTCCATCCTTGAGAAACCATTGAGTGATATTAGAATGGATTTTGTTCTTGGATTTCTTAAAATAGTGAAGGGGAATGATTCTATATTTGTTGTTGTGGATAGATTTTCTAAGATGGCTCATTTCATACCATGTAAGAAGACATCAAATGTTGAGCATGTTGCTGAACTTTTCTTTAAAGAGATTGTGAGGTTGAATGGATTACCAAGAAGTATTATTTTTGATAGAGAAAATAATTTTATTGGTTATTTTTGGAAAACTTTATAGAAAAAGATGGGTATTGAATTGAGATTTAGTTCTACATCTCATCCACAAACAAATGGATAGATAGAGGTTGTGAATAGAAGCTTGGGTAATTTTCTAAGATGTTTAGCTAGAGACAAAGCACATAATTCAGAGATGGTAAATTGGCACAAGCTGAGTTTGCATATAATAATTCTGTGAATAGTATTACGGGGAAATACCTTTTGAGATTGTTATAGGAATGTAGCCTAGAGGAGTATCAGATTTAAGGGATGTTACTGGTGAAGAAAAAAGAAGTGCTACAGGGGAAGAATTTTCTGATTTCATGGAGTCCTTGCATTAAGAAGTAAAGTTGAGGATGGAACAAAGTAATCAAAAGTATAAGGAGAATGTTGATAAGTCTAGAAGACATCATGTTTTTGAAGTTGGTGATGAGGTGATGGTTCATTTGAAGGAAGGAAGATTTCCTATTGGAGCATACAATAAGATGAAGATGAAGAAGTTTGGACCTTGTAAGATCTTGAGAAAATTTGATAGTGGTAATTCTTATGAAGTTGAGTTACTTGATGACATGGATATATCTCCTATATTCAATGTTGCTGATTTGTACAAGTATCATGAGTCAGATGATGAAGTTATTGTATCAAATAATTATCCTAAGAAGAAGATTGAAGAAGTTGAATAGGTATTGGATCAAAGAGTTGGTAAAAGCACAAGAGGAAAATATTACTATGAGTATTTGGTGAAGTGGAAGAATATAATAGTTGAAGATGCTACATTGATTTTTCGATCTGAGTTGAATTCAGCTCAGGTTGTGAAACTTGAATGATTCAAAAGAATCATTTCTTTCAACCCTAGTCATTTGATGTAGGAGTGTCCTAGGTTGCATTGTAATCCTGCACTTTTTTGTTCATTCTGCCAGTTGCTGTCAAGTTCTAGTTTCTAGTTACTACCAAGTTCCAATTTCTGGTTACTATTGAGTTCTAGTTATTGCCAAGTTCTAGTTTCTAGTTACTGTAAATTCCATTTACTACCAATTTTCATTTGCTACTGAGTTCCAGTTGTTGTCGAGTTCTAGTTACTATTGAGTTGTCTAGTGTTGGCCAAGTGTTCCTTCATGTGCCAAGTGAACCTGTTATTTTTTGATGCTTGGATCCTTCTTTGGCCAAGTTTTCTATGTTTTAGTTCTTAGTAGGAGCCAACTTTCTATTTAATTTGGATTATGAATTTAATGATAGGATCTTTTTTAGGGATGAGTGTTGACCATTGTAAGGTTGGCCTTTCTTTGATTTAATGTTCTAGAATATTTTATAAGCCATTTTAGCAAGTATAAATAGAGTACTTAGGCTTAGGTTAGAGGAAAAACTTAGAGGGTTTCAAAAGTGTAATGCATATGTGTCTAGAAATGTGAATTTGAAGTTAGATTGTGGATCTTGAATGTATTTTGTATCTAGCCGTAATCTAGAAGGCCTTACACCTAGGAATATATGTTGATTACTTGATGAATCAATAAAGTATCGCTCTCTCTCTCTCTCTCTCTCTCTCTCTCTCTCTCTCTCTCTCTCTCTCTCTCTCTCTCTCTCTCTCTCTCTCTCTCTCTCTCTCTCTCGTGTTGTTCTCTATTATTTGCTTCCATTGTGTTTACTCTATAAGGTGGTTTGGATAGCTAGGTGTGCCCTTGGCCCTAGTTATTTCTTCCCTCCTTGCACCAATTATGCTCAACAAAACAAAGATTTTCCTCAAATACTTTTATTTTTTTGTTTCTTGATAAAGTTGTAAACATTGTCAATGATGTTTGGTATTTGGATTCAAGTTGTCATTAGTTGTCTATTAATAAGGATATATTTTCAAAACTCGGAGATGGTTTTCATTCCAATACCACACTTGGTCAAAACAATACAATGGAGGGGTAAGTGCACAAAGATGGGGGGACCAAAAAGGGGGTATAAGTTGTCACTTTTTTAAGAAATCACACAAATCTGAACTTCAAAAAGAAATTGAAGAAAGTAGAATTCAATATTTAAAGATATGATAATAAAAAGTTGTAGCCCTCTAAATCTAGTTTCTAAACTACTAATGCTTTTTGAAAATGGTAGAGTTTAAGGCCCTCAAAAAGGTAGATCACAAAAAGTGGTTTTATTTTTGAGTAAATTTTTAACAGTGTCAACTATGCTCCCATGAAATCTTAATTTTTTTGTGAAGGTTTTTAATCACTTTGGTGAGGAGCTAGCTAACACTACATAGTTCATCCCAAATTGTTTTGGTAATTTTTTACTCTATATTTGATTTATTATTAATTTTTAAAGTGCAATCATCTCAAAACATAAATTTTTTGTGGTACACCCATAAATCATTGAAGACTAAATAAAAATAAAATCATTTTTATCTAAATTGTGTAGAATGGAGTCTAGTTTCTAGAAATATAACTTGTTGCACGACATGATGAAAGAACAAGAAGCTATCCTCAAAATACAACAAGTTCATTTTTGACAAAAAATGGACATACATTAAACAAAAAAACTAGTGATGAAGGGATTAAAATAATCCAAATCCCAAAAAAAAATATGGTTATATAGCTATCAAGGAGATCATTAATTTATTATAACTTGATTCTCTTGTTATGTAACCATGAGTAAACTTGATGGATTCCATAAAACCTAATCTACATTTCTTTATGTATACTTGTAGGAAATCATGTCTAAGACTGATTTAAGATGTCCAAGCCTTTGGGTTGGATATCCAAGGCAAATACAGCCCTTAGGATTGGAAATCTTCAATGAACACAATAACGCATACTTGCTATTTCAATTTGAAAAATTAGCACTTTTTTCCCAATTTTCAAATAATGCTTATACATTATGTTTTTCCTTGTCCAAGCCTTTCATTTGGAGAATACAAATCTAAGTGTATAAACACTATACACAAAATAGTGTGTATGCACCATGTCTTGGATGAAAGAAAACCAAAAAGTGGAGACTCATTGGTCCCCCATCTTTCAGCACATACCCACAGGTTACAACTAAAGAAGCCATGGATGTCCAAACAAAGGAAGGTATTAAATGTGTTCAAAATATTTATAATGCTCCAAAGTTGAAGCATAATTTATTAAGTGTTGGGAAGCTATGTGAAAAGAATTATAGAGTGGTATTTGACAATATGAAATGCACAATGCACCATCTATGATAAGAATCATGACAATAAAGTGGTTATACTTGTTCCTATAACAAAGAATAGGATGGTCACTTTAAATTTTGGTGAAAATAGTAATGAACTTGTCAATATGACTTATGCAGATAAAATTTGGTTGTGGCATCATAAGTATGGCCATTTGAATTTTACTAGTTTGAAGCTTCTTATATCAACTGCTATTGGTTCTTGGGTTGTCTAATGTTGAAGAGCATAAGAGGATTTTTGAAGGATGTGCAAAAGGGAAGCATGGAAGAGAATCATTTCCAAAAAGAAATGCATGGAGGGCCCATCACCCACTTCAATTTGTTCATTTATATATATACGTGCGTGTGTGCGTGTGTGTGTGTGTGTGTGTGTGTATTTGAGCCTATACAAGCACAATATTTGGGTAATTCATCATATTTTATGATGTTTATTGATGATTTCTCATGCATGTGTTGGCAGTACTTTTGGATTAGAGAGGATGATGCCCTTGAAAATTTCAAGAGGTTTAAAGCTTATGTGGAGAATGCAAAAGGAAAAACAATAAAATATTTGTGAACTGATCATAGAGGAGAGTATTTTTCAAAATATTTTAAGAAAATTGTGAGATGAATGGCATAAAAGACAACTCACAACTACGTACACACCTTAACATAATGGAATGACTGAAATAAAGAACCACATTATGGTAGAAATGTAAAGGAGCATGTTTTTGATGTATTGAAAAGAAGCCAAAAAATGGGGGATGACCCTAGAGTACTACATGTTGTAGGCCAACTAGTAGTCATTCATCAGAAGTTCATCCTATACCTTTTTTAAATAGAAAAAAATCTATCTTCATAATAACAATCAAGATCCTTACTACTAGTATTCATAGAAATGTACATAATATCTAATTGATTAAAACAAAAACCATAGTAGCAACACATATTACAAGTGCTTCTATGGTTGCATCAGTGTTTCAACTAATACAAATTAGCCCACTTGACACAAACTTTGTAAAATACCAAAAAATCAAAAAATAATAGAATACCAACATAGGGTCTAGTTCCCCTATTTATCTCTTAGATCCTTCTTACCAGCCCCATCATCCTCCTCCTTTATGGGTTTTTCATGTATGGTCTTAAACTTGTCATCTACTAGGAAGCTATAGAGTGAGTGAGTGGCATTCCTTTCCTTTCTCACATCCTTCTCCTTGTTACTAACCTATAGAAGATGTAGAGTAGTGGTCATTGAAAGCATAACCTTAGTGGTATACTCAGCAAGGGTCTCAGATTTCCTATATAGTTCCTTTTGGTTATCCACAAGGTCATGCATGGATATCTCTAACCTATCCATCTTGTTATTACCCTTGTCATTCTCCTAGGGGGAACTTCTACCTTCCCCTTGCCCTTCTCAGTATTCTTCATAGGAGAAGTGATATCACCACCCACACTCTTGTCTGGGGAAGGGTTACCTTCTAGGGTATCAAATATATGGGATGGGCTAGAATTGTCTTGTAAGATTTGGTTATTCTATTCCTTCCAAATTTTCCAACAAACAAAGGGCATATGATTTTCCAAAAGGATCTTAAATATTCTTAGTTTGATGGGATTTTCTAGTCCACAAACTAATGTAGTTCCTTGATAAAAACACCATTAGATCTCCCACTTAAAGAGAATTTCACTCCAAGTTTCCATGGCATATGGGTAGTGGATGAGAAAATGGGGGATGTTTTTCTCTACATTATTGCATAGCACACAACAATTTGCTAGCTAGAAGCCCTTTCTTTGGAGATTTTCAATGGTAATGATGCTCCCATGTAGAGCTATCCACTAAAAGAAATTAATCTTGGGTAAGATCCATAGGTGCCAAACATTATTCCAATCCTTCGGTGCATCACCTCCCTCTATATAAAAAATGTAAGAATATTTAACAATAAACTCTCCTAATGAGGCTAGGCTCCAAATTAATAAATATTCCATAAGGGCTATGGGGATATAACATTTGTCAATAGTTTCCTATAGCTCTATGAGTAATTTGGTCTCCATAAGATTTCTATGGAAAGAAATCTATTCCATTTGTTATTGGGGGTGATATAGTTCCACACCTGCCCAATAAATTGGCCAAAGAAATACTCCTTAACAGGTTAGAATCTAGAAAAGGTAAGGATCTCTTCATCAACCTAGTGGATCTCTAAGAAGTCAATGGTGGTACCATGCCCTAACACCATTTTATGCCTTTCTTTAGGATATTTTTTGCATGCAATATATTATTCCAAACTCTAGAACCTGGGGAAATACTACTACTATAGATATAATCATGGAATTAGTTTCCCCTTAAGTATTTAGCACGAATAATAGAACACTAGTTATTGGAGGTGTTTGCCAGCATCCACCCCACATTAGTCAGTAGGGCTTTATTTAGATTACTGGTCCTTTTAATGTTCAAACATCTCAAGGGCTTGGGCTTATAGACTTTGTCCCAACCAACAAGGCTTAGCCTTGTCTTCTCTTCAGTCCCTAACCAAAGGAAATTCCTTTGGATCTATTCAATTAGGTTATTATATCTACTTGGGAGTTTAAAGAGGGAAAGAAAGAACACCAACATCCCTATAAAGATACCAAAAGGAGTTGGAGTTTTCCCACATTACTCAATATCTTTCCTTTGTATCCCACAAGCTTTCTTTGAATGTGTTCCACCAACCCATTCTAGTAATGGGATGTCACCTCCTTAACAATGAGTGGGAGACCAAGGTAGATGTCCAGTAACTCTTCCTCTTGGCACCCTAGTATTATGATCACTTTTTGTGATATCCCCATTTTAAGATACAATTTTAATAATAATTAGATAATACAATGTTAGTAAACAAATAATGATAATAAATTTATGTTAAAACTAATACTAAAATATAAAACTAGGAAATAGTAATTATTTAATCTATATTATTAATGAAATAATATTTAGGATGATATTTTAAATAATTAAAAAATAATAAAATTTTAATGGGTAAATAAAGAAATAAAATTTAATACAAGAGACAATATTGTAGAAAGCATGTTAAGTTTCTAAATATAATTTAATAATAAATAATAATAAACACAAACAAGTAAGTAAATAAATAATATAATGTAGAATAATATAAATTAACTAAATCTAATGAAACATCAAGAGATATTTAACAAATAGACATGACTCCTTACAATTAAGATATAAAAGGGAGGAGAGTTTATTTTACAAAGGAAAAAAAAGAAGAGAAGAGAGGAGTTCAAAAAGGAAAAATGGAAAAATGGAAGAGAAAATTAATATGAAGAACATAAGGAAGTGACTTTATGAAAAGGTATCAATGATATTGAAAGGATGTGAACCTTCAAAATGGTCATAATTATGAATAATTGTGACTCTTCAAAAATATTGTGATTATAAAGTATTGGGACTTTTCTAAAAGATTTTAGTTATGAAGTGTTGTGACTTTTCAAAAGATTTGTATTATGAAAGGTTGTGACTCTTACAAAAGAAGAAACAAAATGTTATATTTATCATTTTCTTATAATTAGAAAAGGAAGAATTTTAGGAAGTAAATATAGAGTTGAGATAATCTAGAATGACTATTTCATTGAAGGATTGACTAATGATAGAGCCACATGGACCAAGAAAAGAGGAAGGTAAGAAATGTGTGTTTATAGATTATATTTATTTATTTATGATTATAAATCATTTTTTATTAATGGATCATGCTTGTGGATAATTTATGCATATACATATGTATATGTAATGATGTAAATCAAAATAGATAACACACATGACTTAATGGTTAATGGTTTAAGATAAAGATAGTTCCTTTTTAGGGAAGAGAGTGATCTTAATGTGGTTAATGGATTAAGATCAAAAGAGTTCCTTTGGGAAGAGAGTGATCTTAATGTGGTTAATATCTTACGATCAAGAGAGTCCCTTTGGGAAGAGAGTGATCTTAATATGGTTATAAGGCTATAATATTCTTTGGATGTTAACATATGCATATGTGTCAAGGGCCCTAGATAGAGAATGTCTCTTCTAGGAAGGACTTTAAAGGGAGCACTTCATAGAAAACAAAAAAGTAATTGGGGGTCTAAGGATCCTCAAGATGGTTATTGATCTTGATGTGGAGATGTCTTTAAGGTTGGGTTAGGCTAAAGGGTAGAATAGAGAAATATATTTTATTATTGTATAAATTCTAACATTGGTTTTGCAAGTATTATTGTTCTTTCTAGTGGGGACATTACACTTTTCATGTAAGGTTTCTTTCTATGTTGAAGAAGTACACCTTACTTTTCTGGAAGTTTATTCATTATCTTAAAACCTCCTTATATTGATCAAGAATATGCTTCCATTCATTGATTTTTTTGATCAAAGAGATACCATAAAGGAAGATATTGCTGAAAAATTACTATAGCATTTGCAGTATGAGAGACGGGAAGGGTCTTATACCTTTGATTTTATCCTGATGGGCTAAAGCCATTAAGTTTCTTCCCAATAATTTTGTAATAATGATGAATAGGTAAGGTGATAAGGGGTCCCCTTGTCTAAGACCCTAGCTGGAGGTGAAAAATATGCATTCCATTTAGTAGAACCGAAAAATAAATTATGTTGACAACTTCCCAAATAACTATTATAAAACTCTCAGAAAAGCCCAATTTGACTAGAATTTCAAAACAAAAATCCCTCCTCACTTTAGCATAGTCCTTAAAAATATCAAGTTTTAAAGCCATGCTTGGGTTCCCACATTTATCCATGGAGTGGATCACCTCATGGGCAATAATCACCACATCCAAAATCTATCTACTTAGGAAAAACCCATTCTAAGGGGGGCCAATGAATTTTTCTAATAGAGGTTTAATAAAATTATCCATAACCTTAGAAAAAATCTTATAGATTGTGCTGCATAGACTTATAGGTCTAAATTCCCCCAGTCACTTAGGCTCGTCAGTTTTAGGTATCAAAGCAATGAAATATTGATTGAGTTCTTTTAGCAATTTTCTCATTCTAATAAAATCATGACGAATGTGGGTGACATCATACTTGATGATTTCCCAAAATTCTTGGAAGAACACTACGGGAAAACCATCTGGTCTTGGGGCTTTATATGGGCCCAAAGAAAAAAAAATTCTAACTTCCTCTTCAACAACTTTCCTAGTGAGGTCCTTATTCATTTGTTCATCGATGACTAGGTTCATGATCCACAGTAAATCAGCCTAAGTATTAGTATCTATGATGGATGGGGGGATTGTAAATATCCTAAAAGTAGTTTGACACTCTCTCGTCCATCTCTTCCTCATGCACCAACTCATGTCTAATGTTATCCAACAACTTGTTTATGGTACTCTATCTTTTTGAATTTTTTCTATGAAAGAAAGCTGTATTCTTATTAGGCCAACCACTAAACCCTTGAATGTTGTTTCCAAAAAAAATCCTACCTTCCTAATATCATCTTCCATTGAACATGATAGGCCAATTCTTCTTGTTGCACTTCAATGCTACCATTGGCCATATTATTTTTTAGGTCTCTATTTTTGTCTTGGTCTCCTTCTCCTTAAAAATATTTCCAAAAGAAATTTTACTCCAACCTCTAACCTCTTTTCATATTTATTTAAGATTTCTAAGAATACAAAACATTGCAGAGCCCTGAACTAGGCTATTCCACCAATAGGAGATATAATATTTGAAATCTAGGTGTGAGTTTCACATTATTTCATATTGAAAGGGTCTTCTTTTGACCTTTTGGGACACCTTCCAAGGAAAATTCATGGAATGATCAGTGATGGTCCTAGGGTAACCTGTCAACATGGTGCTCAAGAGTATATCCCAAACACTAGAGACTAGAGTCCGGTGAAGTCTAACCTAGATAAGATTATTCCCCATGCTATTGTTTGACTAGGTAAAGGGGACTCCTTGGAGATCAATATCTAGGAGGTCATGCCTCCCTAGAAAGTTTTCCAGATCATACATATTTTTAGAAAAGTCTCCTAGGCTGCCCATCTTCTCTAATAGGTAAAGGGTGGTATTAAAATCCCCCATACATAACATTTTCTCATTTCTCATCGAGTCAACTATATCAATTACCTCCTCCCAAACCTTAAGTCTTCTAGTTCAGGTATTTAGAGCACAAATATTAAACATATTTCATCTATGGGTTTCAGAAACAAAATCAACAAACATAAAATTGAGGTTAAGATATATCTCCTTACCCATAATATTGTCAGTGTTCTAAAGAGTAGCTATGCCTCTCAATGCCCTAGTAGTGACACAATAGAAGAATTTATTACTCGACCAAACATTCTTAGCAACCTCAAAAATGTTTTAGTCATTATTTTTATCTCTTGCAAAAGAATTATATTTGCTTTCAAATTAAAAATCTTCTACTTCAATTATAGTATTTTCTGGGGTCTTCTATATGCCTTGTGCTATTTCACTTACTACCTCCTTCTGGTGGATGGTCTTTGTTGGGGATCTTCCAAATTTCACTACCATTCCAACACAAACTTACCCAACACCTCACAATTTTCTCTTTGGTATAGTCCATCTGACATTACTATCCAACTCTACCAATTTTTGTGAGCTTGAAGAGGCTGGGTCTAGTGAGTGAACCTAAATAATACCTAGAATGGACACAACTAGGGTCCCACCCAACTCAGGTGAGCTATTTTCCTTTCTTGAGGGGCTTTGGAAAGGTTTCAAGTTCAACTAGGTTCTCCCAACCTCTTCCAAAAGTCTCATGAAGTTATTCTCTACATCCACTTCCTGAGTTGTGAGCCCAATACTTTTATTGAGGAAATATCCCCTTTCTCTAGCCATATTCCATTGTTTCTATCGGTAATTAAGACCCTAGCCACATTCTACATATCGTCAAGGTGAGTACTTACCTAAGCACCTAAGAGATTTTCAGACCCTTCCTCCTCCTTCTAGTGGTTCTCTATCACTATAATAGGTTGAGAGGACTTCAAACCCATATCCATAGCCTTAGGTGAATTAGCACTATCCCAATGCTTGGTTGTTGTCTTCGTTGAGAAATCCACTTCAACCACTCTATGGTAAGAGATTTTCTCCTTCAACTTCTCATTATTGCATGAGAGTTTTCAATTGACAACCAGGTACAAAACATATTTCAATTATGGTAGTAAGGAGAAATATTATCATACAACATAGGTTGTGACCAAGCACCCTATTTTAACTTAAGGGCCAGTGAGGTCAGCAAGGGTTTATTTATTGCAAAACTCACCCCAAATCTTGCAAAACCTAGTCTAGTATTAGTACTAGTAGTGATATCAAGTTTAATAAAGTAACCAAAGGAATCTCCAATCCATCTGAACACTCTCTCATACCATAATTCCAAGGGGAGTACCAACAATAGGTCCTAGACTGAAGCAAGCCTATGGAAGTCTAGGTTAGGATTAAAACCTAACTTTCATTTTGTTAGCAACAAAATGTGCTTACCAAAGTTCCAAGAGCCTACCAAAATGGAATTTTTGTCCACTTCAATTGTGAATCAAAAGAGAAAGAGGGATCCTAACATCATGAAAATGGTTATAGATCTCCACAACCTCCATTTAGATGAGCAACACTTCCTAACCATATCCACATTAGGTATGAAAGACACAAACTTACCAACTAGACTTAGAGAGAGCTCAGAGGATATTGAGTCAACTTCTAAGTCTGGTAGAGAAATCTCAAGCCCTTTTGATCTCAAAACCACATTTGGAAGATCTCCAAGTTTCATAGGTTTAGACCCCATGACAACCCCTTTCAATCCAGCTTCAAGATTGCAATTTTTTAGGAGCCCACATCAGGAGATAGTCTTGGGGTGGAGTGGGAAGAAAGGAAAAATCATTATAGACACTAGATAGGCCTGAATATTCTTGTGCAAGGTCAACCATAAAATCCATAAGGGTAGCATGTAGTTTCATAGAAATGACCAAAAATAGGTTTGAACAAGCCTTCTCTAGATCAAGGTGAGGGTAGGGGCCCTCTTGGGTATGGAAAATCATACATAGAAAAAATGTGGGTGTTACAGGCTATTGGGTCCAAGATACTCACAAGGAAGTAGAGAATTATGTGGCTTATGTTTTTAACTTTCATGATACAAGGAATATGTTACAAACTAAGAGTTTGAATTATTCTTATTTAGTAGATGCAATTGCTACAACTATGTATGTTCTCAACAAGAGTCATATCAATACTCTAGAAAAGATGAATCCCTATGAATCACAATATGAGAAAAGGTCCAATGTAAACATATTTAAAATTTTTGGTTGTTTCACTTATGTTTTTATACTTTATCTGAATAAACAAAAGTTAGATGCTAAAGTGGACCATGCATTTTTGGGGGTTATAGTGAGTAGACAAAACATTATAGATTGTACAATCTTATTGCTAATGAGATTCTTGTCTCAAAAGATGTATTTTTTATAAAAGAGGAGTTTATGGTCATTAAAGAAACCATGTTGAAAAGGGAAAATTTATGATGATGATATTATTGATAATATTGATCATAAGAGACCAACTAATGGTTCTATTTCAAGATCATCAAATTTTCCTAGCAACCCCTATCAAGTCCAATCAAAAGTCTAAATTCTTGAGTCTAAGCGCAAGTCTAAATTCAACTCTAAGTGTAAGTCCAATTTCAACTCCAAGACTTGCAAAAAAGATGAGAAGAATGGGTGATATTTATCAAAACGAATCAAAATTGAGCATATGAAGAAGGTCCAATAAGTGAATATTAAATTTTACATTACTTGCTAAAGCTAATTTTGAACTATCATGTTTTCAAGATGCATTTACTAAAAAATTTTGAATTCAAGAAATCAAAGAAGAGATGAATTTGATTCATAGGAATTAGACTTGGAAGTTTTTAGAGTTTCCACACAAGAAGAAGAAGATTGAAGCAAAAGGGATCTACAAGATTAAGTATAATAGTGATGGGAGTGTTGAACGACATAAAATAAGACTTGTTACAAAAGGTTGCGCACAAAAATATGGCATTGATTATGAAGAGACATTTGCACTAGTAGAAAGGCAAGAAATTGTTAGAATGTTGGTTTCATTAGAAGGTTAAAAGAAACATAGCACACATCATATGGCCATGTAAAAAGTGCCTTCTTTAATGAGTACTTAGAACAAGAAAAAATATATGTGGATAAGCCATAAGGACTTGAAGTTCATGACAAAGAAGATCATATGTACAAGTTGAAGAAGGTCTTGTATGGCCTTGAGAAAGAACCAAGAGCATGATATGCTAGGATTGACGGGTATTACTAGCATAATAGTTTTCAAAGAAGTAAGAGTGCACCTACCCTTTATTACAAACAAGAAGGTAATGATATTCTCATTGTAAGTTTGTATGTTGATATTTTTTGATATATGGGTAGTTGTTCTTAAAATTAAAGATGAATTCAAAGATATTGTGATGGATGAATTTGAGATGAAATATATTGATCTCATGAAACATTTTCTTGCAATGGAGGCTTATCAAGGTAAAGATAAAAAACTTATTTGTCAAAGCATGCAAAGGATATGTTGAATAAATTTGATATGACTGACAATAACCATCCCCTACTCCTAGTGCTCATAGAGTTGTGTTGTGTATAGAAAATGATTTTGAAATTGTTGATGAGACTGATTATAGAAGTATTGAACATTATGAGTTTGATGTTTCTATGATCCATGTGGATCTTGAAGACCTCAAAAATTCAACCCACTCAGAATTTCCCAAAATTTCTATCATGTATAGAGTATGATGAAATGTTCCTGACACTACTTGAAGCATGCAAAAGGGGTCTATTTTCTTGAGATATGCTTGGCCCAAGGTTTCGTTAATCAAAAAATTAGAGGGCTCAAGAAAAGAAAAGAAAAGAAAAGAAAAATTCCCCAAAAAGGGTCAAATATTGGTCTCATTGTGAAGAATTCATTGGGAGCTTTCTAATAGTGTTCATTTCATCATAATCCAAGATAATATGTGGCCAATATTAGAGAAATGATTTTACCTCAAAAATAGGAGCTCCCCTTTTGCACATGCAATTCTTTTTGTTAGTCTATATTTTTTAACAAATTGACCATAATTTATTTTTAAATAAATGTCATTTACCATCTCTAGTTTAAAGGCTTGGATTATGTATAAACCACTATAAATATATCTCTGGTATATCTCTGGTATAACTAAGGATGCAAATCCTTAAATAAAGTTATTTTAAGGAGAGCCAAAAAAAACACTAAACTAATTTATAAATGTTTTAAATAAACTTTGAGAAGAATTTTAGGATCAAATTATAAATTATTCATTCCATGGAAAGTATATTATTTTGTAAGATATCATTGTAATGGGGAGATTATTATATAAAAATTAAAGATTTGTAAATATTATGGTTTTCACCATAGTAGGAGAATAAAATTGTATAAAAGGGGGATTATTTTCCCTTAGAAGGACATTTAAGCCTGGGAGGAACAATGAGACTTGGAGAATTAAGTGGTATCATAGTATGAGATCAAAAATTAGAATTTTCTTGAGAGTATTATTTATGACTTTATGTCATTACTATAAAGGTTTAATGTCCATTGAGTTTATATGATCTTATTGAGAGAGAGAGAGAGAGAGAGAGAGAGAGAGAGAGAGAGAGAGAGAGAGAGAGAGAGAGAGAGAGAGAGAGAGAGAGAGAGAGAGAGAGAGAGATTTGTAGTTTTATTGCTTACCATTTTAAAAGTGACGAAGGAGCTAAATATGAACATGTTGCTAGCAAGTTATTGTCATCACAATGTGGAAGGAGAAAGTAGTTTGTAACTTCATGGAAGACAATGGTGATGTAAGAATTTTTTCATCATAATAATGACATTAATCTTGTTAGTTTGCAGATTTGGAGATGTAACCAGAGTCTAGCAAACTCCAAAATCAACTCCTTTGTCTCTTATTCTTTCTAATGCATACCTTTGTCTACTTAGTTATTTTCATATTTCTAAGTATTATTTTCTCAATTCACAAGCAACATCAATATCGATATTCATTTTAAATATGTATCCTAGTAAATTTTAAAATTTTAAGTGATTCACAACAAGGTGTTTACAGATTATTCTTGCCTACACAAGACCTGATATTGTTTATCTAGTTTCTCTTATTTCAAGGTACATGAAAAATCCACCAAAGATATATATGAAAGTAGAAAAAGGGATTTTTAGGTATGTGAAAGAAAGTATCAATTTTGTTACTCATTACTACTCTTCTAAAACATTTATTTTTTTGGATTTAGTGATTCAAATTGGGGAGGTAGTGTGGATGACTATAAATCTACATCTAAAAAATGTTTCTCTTTTGGTTCTAGTTTGATTATATATGGAGTTCAAAGAAAAAAAGCATTATTTCTCTCTCATCCATTGAATCAGAGTATGTCACAATTATTTCAACTAGTACACAAGTCCTTTGGCTTACAAAGGTTCTTGAAGAAATTGGGGAGAAATAAATTATACCTTCAATAATTTATTATAACAATATGAGAGCTATTAAGTTAGCAAAAATTCAATTTTATCACAACATGAAAAAGCATTTTCATTTGAAGTGTCATTTTATACATGATTTAGTACATAAAAAAGAAGTTGAATTGAAACACATAAACACTCAAGATCAACTATTTTCACCATGGTAGTTGAGAAAAATCATTTTTTTCTCTTCATGGTCAAATTGTGAGACCACTCAAGATCAATGAAGAGTATGTGGAGAATAAATTTATTTTGGACCATATTTTTAGTTTATTTTTTTATTTTTTATGCAAGTAAAGAATCTATTAATCAGACACTCACACACAAATAAAACATGTTAATCTTTTTTGCCAATTTTGTCAGACTGTTGATTTTTGTATTCAACTTTTTGTAATTACTTAAGTTATAAGAAAAATCTACATATCAACAATAACATAACACTAATTTTCAATCACTTATAAAATGATTACCCCTTATTGAATAACTACTAGTATAGATATCTTAAATATATCTATGTAAAGAAATGTGATAGATATCAATTATAAAATATTTAAATACTTAAAATGTAATTTATTATACCTAAAACTATTTATATTTCATTGTATCTACTTTTTTTAAGGATCGAGTTAAGATTTCTATTTTAATTTCTAGAAAAAATGATAATTTATGTTTTTAGAACTTCTAATCTTAGCATGTATATGAACAAAGTTCAAAATCTTCTCTGAGCAAAAACTTTCTTGCTCTACAACTTTCCCATGTGATACAACCTACAACTCTAGTTCACGCCTTCACAGTCATTAATGGGGAGGGGGTGGATCAACCCCCACCATTCCCCCCTTTGTCAGAGCTGATACATGTGTGCTTGGATCTTGAACTGATCCTTTCTATTAAATCTCAGAATACCTAGGAGTTGTTTTCTATGGTGATTCCTGGCTTGAATGAAACATGTGATGTTCCTTACAAATGTACCTATTTGGGCCTCCACCCTCCAGGGGGTCCCACGATGGTTGCGGGCCTAAAGAGAACTAAAATCCCAAAGTCAAACTAGCTAAAGGCTATCATTAGATTCAAGATTGCTGTGGACTCTAGAGAGGAACCCACATTTTCATTAGGGGCTATAGGGCTAGAGATCTCATGCTTGAACTTTGTGGTTAATTTGATTTCCTTGGTGTGTCTCATTGAAAAAAATTTCTTATTTTTACCTATTGTGGACATGGTAAGAAAATGGTTCTCCACTAGGTACAAACTTTCTAGATCAGTGTCTATTTTGGCGATGGAAGGTTCACTTTTATTGTTTAGTTTCATTGCTGAAATAGACTAGGAATTGGTCATGGCAAGTTCTTGGTACTTTGGTAAATATATTTTGATGATTATGAAATGGAAACTAGGTTTTAGCCCTGAGTTTGACCTATGCAAATCTATACCAGTTTGGATAAGATTACTCGGACTCCCCTTGGAGTTTTTGGATGAGTGAGTGTTTAGATGGATTGGAAACTCTTTTGGAGATTTCATCAAAGTGGATGTAATGAATAACTCCAACACTAAGATGGTCTTTGTTAGGTTTTGTGTGCATGTGGCAATGAATAAACCATTTCTGACCACAGTAGATCTAAAATCAAAATGAGGTACTTCGACACAACCAATCATATACAAGAATGTTGCACCCTTCTACCAACATTACAACATGTTTGGTAACTTGATTGTTGAATGTAAAAGGAGTGAAAAACTCAAGGATAAAGTCTCCTCAGCTAGAGCTAAAGGAAGCTCAAAGAAAGGACAAAGATAGGATGAGGATCCTTGTGTGGGAGGGTGCTGATGAGAAAGCATAGGAGATCACTTATTGTCAACCTAAGGAAAAGAAAATTATGAAACATGAGAAAGTTGATATTGTTGAAGTTATTTCCATGCAATTGTACCAATCTATGGAAGGAAAGATGATCCTATTGAAGGAGGATGAGAAAATTCAAAAGATTGATCCCTAGCACATATCACTGAGCAAGGGGAATGACTCACCATTCACAAATGGAATCCTATTGGTCTCACTCCCAAGTATTATTGAAATACATTACCCTACCTATATAGATTCAAATCTTGATTACCTAAGTAATGAAGCTAAATGGACTATCCCTAAGAGAAAGCGTAGAGGTGGAAATAAGGCTAACGTTGGGTCAAAAATGAAGGTGGGGAGATCTCTGATTAAGAACCTCCATAGAACAAGGAAAACAAAAAACCTTAAAGGAAATAAAACCACACAAGAGATGAAGATATTATCTTGGAATGTGAGAGGTATTTATAATCCCAGAAGTAGTATGAAACTTTTTAAAATGATCATTAAACTTAATATTGAGATGATTATTTTGTAGGAAGTGAAAATGACAGAGCAGGTGTTCTCTATAGTTGCTAACTACATTTGGCCAAGAGCTAAATTTTCATATAGTGGTGCAAATGGTGTTTCTAGTGGCATTGTAACACTTTAGAACCTAAACAAGGCTATAGGTAGGGTGATCCTCATCAATACCCATTTTGTAGTGATGGGATTTACCTCCCAAGCTGGCAACTAGAATTTGTTTAACTTTTATGCCCCCAATACTCACAATGGTAGGTTGGTAGTCTAGGATGAGGCAATGAAAGTGGAAAATTCATTGATGCAAGATTAAATTTTGTGTATGGGAGACTTTAACACTACTCTTTACCCTTCAAGGAAAATGGGAGGCCTGGAGGACTTCTCTAAGAGTATGCATGACTTGGAGGGACACCTTAGGAGGAATGATTTGATTGATATCAACCTTCAAGGATCCACTTTCACATGGTCTAACAAAATAATAGGGAACAATCTGATCCAAGTAAGGCTTGGCTAGGTCCTCATCTCAGTTGACTAGGACATTCTCCCACATACCTCCTAAAGACTAATCTGAGGACCATCTTAGACCACTCTATGCTATTTTTCTCTTGGAAATAGAATCAAACTAATAGATGAAGGCCCTTCAAGTATGAAATCATGTGGCACTCACACCCAAAGCTCAAGGATTGTATTGCAAGATGGTATAATAATCTGGTTGAAGGAATGAATATGTTCCATATTGCTAGGAAAATTGAAAGAATTCACAAAGAGGTTAGAGGATGGAGAAAATCTTCATTTGGAAACATTTCCAAGGAAAATAAGACTATTGAGAAGAAGTTATAATCTCTTCAAACATGTCTAGCAAAAGGTAATGCTTCCATTGAACACTAGCAGGAGGAGAGGGGTTGCTGAGATAGGTGGAAGATTCTTTTCAAATGAGAGGAAATCTTCTAGAAGCAAAGATCTAGGGTTCAATCATTGGAGGAGGCTGACCAGAATAGAACCTTCTTCCATAGATCAACATCAAGAAGAAAAAGAGAAACACCATAAACCTTCTAGTGGATAGTAATGGTTAGGAAATAATAGAGGTAGAGGATATTAATTTTCAAGAGATCTACAACCCCCCGTTTAATCAAGTTAGTAGAAATACGTAGGAAAATATTTTAAGGTTAGTAAACCTAGTGTTGATTGGCTAGATGAATGAGGCCATGATTGGTAAGCTCAAGGAGGAGGAGCTAAGAAAGGTAATTTTTAGTATGAACTAGTACAAAGCCCTAGGACCTAATGGGTTTCTCCTGACTTTTTCCCATAATTTTATAAGATCATTAAGTATGATGTTGTTCATGTTGTGAATGACTTCCTCAAAACATGAAAGCTGTTGAAGGAACTTAACTAGACATTCATACTATTAATGCTTAAGATGGAGGACCTAAGACATCTTGAAGAACTTAGACCCATAAGTCTCTACAACACAATTTATTAAGTCCTCTGCAAGGTTATGCTTAATTGCCTCAAGCCCCTACTTGATAAGTTTATAGGCCCACACCAAAATGGTTTTGTCCTAGGCCAATAGATTTTAGATGTGGTCATAACCCCACATGAGGTAAATCACTCTATGGAGAGGAGTAGGAATCCAAGTATGGCCCTATAACTTGATATATCCAAGGCTTATAATAAGGTCAAGAGGGAATTTCTTTTTGATATTCTGGCCCAGTTAGGATTTAATGAGAATTTTATCAAGATTATTAGGGTTATTGTGAATATTGTCAAGTTTTTAGTTCTAGTCAATGAGACCCCAGGCATATTTTTTACTTCCTCTTAAGGTCTTCAACAGATCAACCCCCTATCACCTTACCTATTCATCATTGTGCTGGAGGTGTTGAGTAGAAATTTAATGACCTTGGTTAATTCTAGTACAATAAAAGGCCTAAAACTTGCATCCTTACGCCCCCACATGTTATCCAACAATTATTTGATAACACCTTCTTATTTGGCATATCTTCAATCCATGAAGCTAGAGAGTGGAAAGAATTTTGAATTAGTATGAGAAGGTTTTAGAGCAATGCATAAATTATCAGAAAAGAAAAGTGTAATTTTTTAACATGGACACTAGCCTAAGAAAAAAAGTGACCAGAATCATAGAATGCCAAGAGGAAAGTCTCCTAGATATTTATCTTGGCCTCCTACTCATTATTAAGGAAGTATCCACATAAAGCTGGAATGGGTTGGTTAAAAAATTTTAGAGAAAGCTTGCGTGTTGGAAAGGAAAAATCATAAGTACTATAGGGAAACTCCAACTTCTCTTAGGCTCTTTGTAGGGCATTCTAGTGTATTTCCTCTCTATTTTTAAACTCCTAGGAAGATATAGGGATATTCTTTAAAAAATAAAAAGAATTTTCTTGTGGTATAGATCAAAAGAGAAGAACATAATGAGTTTGGTGAGCCAAGAAAAAGTATGCTAACCTTTAGGGGATTGAATATTAGAAGTATAGGGTACCTAAATAAGGCCCTCTTGACTAAGGTCGGTTGGAAATTGATGCACTCCTTGGGTAATTGGTGCAATATTATGAAAGCCAAGTATCTTAGAGGGGGCTCATTCTAGCATTACCTTTGGACCCATGCTCTACCCCATGGTTCTAAAATTTGGAACAATGTGGTGCACACCCATACAATTCTAAAGATGGATGCTCACTAGGTGGTTGGGAATGGAAATAACATCAACTTTTGGGAAGACCAATGGATACAAGATGACCCCCTCATGCACATTAGGTTCCAACCCTTAAGAGAGGCCTATTCTAGACATAATGGTACTCTGATTCATAGCTATATCACCCCCGATAGACAATGGAATAGAGTTTATAATCATGTAAATATTGGGATATGGCTCAATTTGGAGCTCAAAAAATATTCCAAAGTTATCAAATCCCTTCCATACTAGTTTGTGACTCTTTGGTTTGGAGAGTTACCCCCTCAAGAGACTTCATAGTGAAATCTTCTTATCTTTGTTGTCTCGGGGGGATGTGGCCCTAGGAGATTGGAGGAAGGTCTGACACCCATGGATCCTATCATAGAGAAATTTCTTCCAATGGATGTCCCTTCATGGGAAAATTCCCACCATTAATAATCTTCAAAAGAGAGGGTGTCATTTACTTAAATGTTGTGTGTTATGCTACAGAAGTGGAGTCTATCCCACACCTCCTCATTCACTACCCTTTTGTGTCAGATGTCTAGAAGGGGATCCTTGTCTTATAGCAGGTCTAATGGTGTGTCAATAAGAAACTACACCAATTTTTTAACTAGGATGGGCCCTCTAATCACCCATATCTTAAAACCTTATGGAGAATAACTCCCCCATATGTCTCATGAAAAATTTGGAAGGAGAGAAATAATAAAATCTTTAGGGACAAATCCACGTCTAGTTCGGTAGTGGTTCAATAGGTAACAAGTCTCATAATGGAATGTAGTGGGATATGGCAATGGAACCCCCCTTTCTAAATCCCTCAGGAAGATAAGATATGAAGTGGGTTTGTGAAGCCCATTGGTAGAAAATTTTGATAACTCCAAACCTATGGTGAGGTGTATAACTACTTGGCACCCCCTCCTAAAGCATGGATAAAACTTAATTTTGATGGGTTGGCCTTGGCTAGGAGTACAATGGCTAGGGGTGTCTTCTGAATAGTATTGGAAAGCTAGTGGTTTCCTATACTGGGAACTATTGAGGGGGGTCAAAAAATGAAGTTGAAGCTTTGGCCCTATTGTGGGGAAAGAGAATTGTGAGAGGTAGAGGAATTAATAGATTGGTAATCTAGGGGGATTCAATGTTGATTATCAAAGCAGTGAAAGGAGAGGGCCGATGTAGCTAGAAGATCAAAACAATAATAGAAGAAATATATACTTTGATGGAGGGGTGTCAAGAGGCCCACGTGGACCACATCTACCATGAAGGAAATTGAGTGGTAGATGATTTGGAAAAATTTGGCCACAATGTCACAAGAATAATAGAATGGGAGAGTGTTAGCCAAACCCCATCATCAACTAAAGTGATTTGGAAAGTGAGCATACTTCTCACAATGCCTTATGAATGATTATGATAGGTTGCATGGTAAAGTGAATTCACATGGGTAGGAAAGCCATCAGATTTATTATCATAAATTTAATCTTTGGAAAGATTGCATGAAGATTTGCTTTTGGGATCCTCTCACCAAACCTCACTCCAATTATAGCTAGCGACAACTAATTTTGGAAGGAAAGTAACCAATCCCACATGCCACTAAGAGAGGGATTTTGGAAACTATGAAACCTTATAATCTTATGATGTGTTTTGGTATCCTTTACTTTAGCTTAAGTTTGAAATAATTAATCTATCATGGCTACCACAATTTGGTCTACAACAAGGGGATGTTAGAAGACTCTAAAAAGGTGGTGGTTGAGCTTGGTGAAGAAAAGTGTGCTAGTGACCACATTGAACTAGTGAAGATTGAGGATTATATTAGAAATAATGAGGTTGCATGGGTTTACCTATAGAAAGGAGGATTGTTGTCATTCATGGAAGGCATGGAAAAGATTAATGATCACATCTGGAATTTGTCAACTCTTTGACTAACAAGATGGTAAACATTAATGGGATGGTGTTCAAAATAATGGAGGAGCTTGTCACTAGGGTCAAAGAGTTATCCTTAGAGGGAAAGAATTGGAACAAGTAGGCCAGGGTGTCTGATGAAATGAGTCTGAGGAAGTTCTTTCAAGCTAAAGAGGAGCCAGTCTGCACGAGAGGTGGGTTCTCTAGAGAGGATCTATCAAATCCCTGGAATGTGATTTATTACACCATTATGTGGTATATTACTCTTGAAGTGATGTAGGAGCATCTTAGGGAAGTGGATCATCCTACATGTTGGAGGGATTTTGGTGGAGTTGTGTGGACCTATTTGGGCCTTGGTTAATTATTTTTGAAGTGTTTAATATGTGTTGTAAGCATTTTAAGGCATTTGGTATTTAATCTATATTGGAGGCCAATTTGTGGCTCAACATGTATTTAATATAAGGGTTATTTAATTTGTAGCTTATTGGGTCGACTTGTGGCTTAGTTGGGTATAAGTAGGGGGTATGGTGGAGTCTTTAGTCATTATTCATCCATCTTGGAGAATAGGATGTGGTAGAGGAGTGAATTTTAAGAAGGGTTGATAGTTGAGGCTTGGGAGACAAGGAGATTTTTTGGTGGGCTTGCGAGCACAAGTTTAGATCTTCCTTAGAGGTTTCTACTAGAGTGTAGATTTGGACTAGCTAGGGTTTGGATTACATCTTGAGGGATCTTGCAGAACTATTACTCTCTTTGTATTTGGTTGTAACTGAGAAGGCCTTAAAATTGACACATTGCATGTAATTAATTATTTTTGAATAAAGAGTTGTGATTTGATATAAGATCTTGCATTGTTGTTGTGTTTCTATTGTATGGTTATTTGTTGGGGGTTATGACATCTCGTTTGTGGATTATGCCTTGCACTACATTGGATGGTATCAAAGCACAATTGTTCCTGAGCGTGTAGATAGATCGCTAAAGTTGAGGCAATTTTCACTAGGACCATGAGAGGGCATGCAAATGGATCTCTAGTTGTGAAATGGAATGTTGATCTTGTGGAGCTGATTAATCTTCCAGATTTGGGGATTTATTGCAAAGGGTTTGCAAAAATCTTGGAAGATGCCTCTAAGAAGATTGCACCTTAGGGAGATTGATGATATTAGTGATGTTGTCAAAGAAAGGATCATAGAGAAGGTCAAAGAAGATTTTAAATCTGAAATAGACGAGGTTAAAGCCAATTTTAGATATGAGATGGCATTGATGAAGAGTGATATGATCACTGAGATCATAAGTGCTATGGGTGGTGTACCTCCACATTTGGGTGCTGAAGATGGTTATGAGGAAGTTGTTGAAGTCTTTGAAGTTGTTGGATTGAATGGTGAGGATATAATTAATCATGTGGAGAGAGACCTATGGGAAATAGGGTTGGTCAGTTTGCTAGACCTGGATCTTAGTTGAAGTTGAAGCATAAGATGGACATTTCTAATTTCTCAGGTACTTTGAATTTCAAAGACCTAATTGATTGGATTGGTGAATTGGAAGAGTCCTCCTTTGAGCTAAAGGATATTGTAGATCCATTCAAAGTGAGGTTGGCACTAACTAAGATGAAGGAACATGCTACTCTTTGGTGGAAAGAACTACAAAGAGATAAAGAGGAGGAAGGTGAAATGAAGATCACTAGATGGAGGTTGATGGTAAATAAGTTGAAGGCTAAGTTCATTCATGTTGATTATGAATTTGAGTTGTTTAAGAGGTTGCATAAGTTGAAATAGAAGGATATGACTATGAAAGATTATACTGAGGAGTTCTACAAGTTGACTATTCAGTTTGGGCATAGAGAATTGTCAAAGGAGAAGGTAGCTCGATACATTAATGGTTTGAGATTAAATATTTAGGATGAGGTTGATATGTTTAATATTTGTTCAGTTGAGGATTCTTATCAATATGCTTTGAGAGAAGAAGAGAAGCTAAAGACAAAGAATCAAGGTAGTTCCCAAGGGAAGGAGAAGAAGGACTACTTAGCAAAGGCTAAATTGAGTATAGAAGATGAACCAAAACCTTTTGATCATAAGAGAAGGATAGGTAGAGGTGAGTTTAAGGGTACTTATTTTAGATGTCACAAAGAAGGACATAGAGCTTATGAGTGTCCACAAAAGGTGAGTGGTAGAAGAATTGTTGTTGTGAATGAGGCTGAAGACCATGAACTTAAGAAAAGAAATTTTTTTCTAACTTGATGATACTAATGGGTCAGAGAACACTAGATTCTTGTCAAAGGACTAGTTTTTTCATGACTTGTTCTAAATCTAGTGGTAAAGTTTGCAAGGTGATTGTCGATGGTGGTAGTATTGATAACCTTGTTGCTGAGAAGATGGTTCAAAAACTTGGTTTGAAGAGAGTGAGACATCCTTATCCTTATAGGATTGGCTAGTTGCAAGGTGAGCATGCTTTAGAGGTAAGGGAGTAGGACCTTGTTGATTTCTAGATTGGGTAGTATAAGGATCAAGTGTTGTGTGATGTTGTGGACATGAATAGTTTTCATAATTTTATTTCTTGGTAAACCTTGGAAATATGATTGCAGGGTTGTGCATGATTGTGTCAAGAATGTGTTTAAAATTGTGAAAGATGGCAAGAAGCATTCCTCGATTTCTTTACAAAATGAAGAGGTTGGTAGAAGGAACTTGAGTGTTCGTAGTCAAGTTAAGTTGGAAAATTCTGAAAGGGTTAGAGATCAACATGGACAACAAACTTATGGAACACCAAGAATGGATGTGAAGAAGTAGAAGCGGAACAAGGGAAAAAAGTGTACAAGTTGAAGACTTGGGGGACATTTATATGAAGAACTAGTTTGAGATTTATGCCTTAAATGCCAGAAGAGTTTCTTTTAGCTATTGAGAACATCTTTTCACACCTAGGGATTCTAATGCAAGAGTGTCCTAGGGTAGTGGGCCATCCTGCATGTTGAAGGGATTTTGGTGGAGTTGTGTGGACCTATTTGGGTCTTGGTTAATTATTTTTTATGTATTTAATAAGTTTTGTAAGCCTTTTAAGGCATTTGGTATATAATTTCTATTTGAGGCCAACTTGTGGCTCAAGATGTATTTAATGTAAGAGTTATTTAATTTGTAGGGTATGTATAGGATCGCGGTCAACCAAACTATGCCCTTAAGTGGCAATAAAAAATTAGAAAATAAGGGTTATGTCAACTTGACATGCAATTTTCAACTTGTTATGAACTTTCTAAAAAATGTTGACAAAAAAGAGTATCTAGGAAATTGAATTTAGTTTCTAAACTACTAGGCATTATCTATTAAAAAAAAAATTTGAAGTGTTTGAAAGTTATAGTTGTTTTTTATTCAGTGTTTCAATTAACACTTTATATGTAACTCCATTACAAAATAAGTAATAATTACTTTCGAAACTCATAATTTGACAAACATTACATTTATGTAAAGCTAAGAACATTCTTAAGAAAACCTTTTCATTTCATCAAATTTGGAGGAAAAAAAGTCGTTAGCTACATGTTTGAAGTAAAAAAACATGTAAGAATAGGCCAAAAATATGTTTTCAAGATATTTTTTAAGTTGACCATCTAGGGTTGGTATCCAAAGATATATTAGGTCTTATAAAGGTATTAATTTTTTGGTTTGGTATCAAGATGGGTGGGAAAAAAGTTAAAATAGATTTTGAAATGCTTTGAGGCATTTTAGAACTACATATTTTTCAGATTGCCACTTTTTGACACCCTATGATCTTGCACATACCCTATAGCTTACTAGGTTGACTTGTGGCTTAGTTGGGTATAAGTAGGGGGTATGGCAGAGTCTTAAGTAATTATTCATCCATCTTGGAGAAGAGGATGTGGTAGAGGAGTGAATTTTGAGAAGGGCTAGTAGCTGAGGCTTGGGAAACAAGGAGATTGGTTGGTGGGCTTGTGAGCACAAGTTTAGATCTTCCTTGGAGGTTTCTACAAGAGTGTGGATCTAGACTAGCTAGGGTTTAAATTGGATCTTGAGAGATCTTGTAGAACTATTACTTGCTTTATATTTGGTTGTAATTGAGAAGGCCTTACAACCCAACACATTACATTTAATCAATTATTTTATAAATGAAGAGTTGTGATTGGATATCAAATCTTGCATTATTGTTGTGCTTCCATTGTATGGTTATTTTCTAGGGGCTAGGATATCTATTTTGGGGATTCTCCTACCTTGCACTGCATCATGAAGATTGGTTCTAGGTATTGTACTACTACCACTTCCCCATTCTCAACCACTTCAAGAACCATGATTTGATTTCCATTTTGCACCTTATTCTAAATTTCATGGAATAGTTTTAGGAACCATGATTTGATTTCCATTCCACACCTTATTCTAAATTCCATGGAAGACTATATTTTTAAGGCTAGGAAAAAGAAAGAGGAAGGCCCAAATCCTTCTATATCATCCACCAAGCCTTCATGAAAAAAATTTACAAACACTACCTTCCCATAAACATGTCACTTCTTGTCAATTCACTGGCTACTATTACTCCCCAAGTCTCCATGGACCCTAGCCCTAACTCAAGCTATCAAAATCCCAAAAAAAACCCTAGTTCCAAGGTGAACATGAGGAGGAGAAAGAAAACTCCTAGGAGAACTAGTAAATGGATCCAAATGGAAAAATTCAAAATCCCCCCTAAATAGGTTTTTAGTTCAAAGTCCACTGAGAGTGAGAAAAAAACCCACCAAAAGGAAGAAGCAACACCTAGATATTGGGAAGAAGGTAGTTCCTACTTCTTACAATAGTAGCAGTGATCTTCAAATCTTTGTGTGCTTGATGTATTAGTCTTACATTCATGTGCCTGATGTCCTTGCTTGTTGCACTTGTGGCAGTGACCCATTAACTTTTGTAAAAGGTTTTGATTTGCAATCTTTCTTTTGCAAACATTAGTAGTATGACCTATCTTATGACAATTATGACAAGTAGGTTTGTAGTTCTTACCATTTTTGCTCCTTTGTTCACTACTTCTAGATGATTCTCCTTCTTTAGTACTAGTGTAACCCAATCCAGTAGTATCACTATTGGATCTAGGAGATCTCATCAATTGTTCAAAATATATGATGGCTTCACTAGGCCTGTTAAAACTTTTAGCAAATTATTTTTCTCTTTTTAGATTATTTCTCAGTTGTTCATTCGACAACTTTAGTGTTGTGATTCCAATATCTTTTCCATTCAATTCATAATTTGCAATAACCATTTGATTCAATGTTTCCTGCTGCATGTGAACAATCCTATTCACCTCTAATGTCTTCTCTTCTAGTTTTTTGGTCAGTATCTTTTTGTCATCTCCAATCATGACTTTGTCTTCTTTAACTTTCTTTATTTTCTCGGTCACCTCACGTAGAAATACTGATTGGACTTCTTGTTCTATCTTGAGATTTCTAACCTCTTCAGTTAGAGCTCCATTCTTTTCCATTAGATCTACAACCATTGCATCAAATTCACTTGTGTTTACATCTACAAATAATCCAGTAGTATCAATCTCTTGGTAATGTGTGTCATCCTCTTCAATAACTATCTCTTTCCTTCTTTCCAATGATCGCTTCAACTCATCTCTTGCTTCATTCAGCTAATGTAGGGAAAGTTGTATTTCAATCTTCTAATTCTCAATAGTCTTTCCCAACTTGTAGAATTCCATCTTCAAGATCTTTCCTCAAAGCTGAAAAGCTTTCCTTTCCAAAGAACTCATCTCTGATACTAATTGTTGAAAATACAATAGGGAAAGTAAAATCTAAGAGGGGGGGTGAATTAGTCCTTCAAAAATTTAACCATAAATTCATTCACCACACATCCATCTCATAAGTTGCATGTAAACTGAAATAGCTAGCTAAACATAGTCATCCATAGTATGAAAGAAAATAACATTCAACACATGTACAACACAAGATATTTGGTTACCCAAAAATCCTCCAATGAGAAGGTAAAACTAGGGTGGGGATGACACCCACAAATCTCCACTACTATAGTAATAAAGTGTATCCAATAAAGGTTACAATGTTTGATCATGAAACATGTTCTATCCTATGAAAGGTTTGCTCTGTTAAAAGCTTACAATATTGTTAGATCTTACCCTGTTAAAGGATTTCAACACCTTGTTAGAAGTGTGCCTAGTAAGAGGACTTTAACTTGGAATGAAGTAAGCACCCTGTTAAAGGATTTACAATAGCTTGTTAAGATTACTCTATTAAGATATTTAATTGATTCACCTACTAAAATATATCAGCAATGATCCTATGGTTAGCACTCTACTGCTAGATAGAAGGTCACCTCTTTCCTAATGTGTACTTGATCCTCTCTGATAAGATGTATCTCTGTTGTTCTCTAATTCCTTTCCTTTGTTCTCCTCTAACTGATTCTACAATGTATCTCAATTCACAACTCCTTAGTCACCATAAATGCTCTATTTGCATATGCAAACTTCTCTCTTTTTTCCTTCCCCATTCATATGATGTTTAGGGTTTTTCCTCCTTAAGAAGACCTAGGTGACTTAGGGTTAGGTATCAATCAATGATTGGGATTCACCCATTTTTCTACTTAATCATTCCCTTTTTCTAATTGGCTACATGTATAGCATAGAGATCCCCAATAAACATTCATCCTTATTATTTAGAATTGTAAAACAATCCTTAAGTCAACTCAAAATGGTTATATAGAAGTTTGTGCCATTTCATACAACTATGTCCAAAATTGTTTACTCGACACTTGAAGTCCCTGATGCTCGACATCAATAACAACTTCAATGTTGTAACTCGACCTCTAAATGACTTGACATCCACTAATCACTTGACATCTAAATGACTCAACACTTACTATCTACTTGACACTTGAGTGACTCAACACATATTGTATATCTCTCACTTGGCATATACTATCTGACAGCTTATGCTCGACATACATTACTTGTTCGGCATGAACTAAGTAAATGACTTAAGTATATTGTCACTCATATGTCAAAAACAACTAAGATTAACATATATTATTGATAATAATGATCATAAGTAGGCAACTAATGGTTCTATTTCAACATCTTTGAATTCTCCAAGTAACCCCTTATCAAGTCCAAGCACAAGTCCAAATTCAAGTCTAAGCACAAGTCCAAATTTACCTCCAAGACCTACAAAGAAGATGAGAAGAATGGGTGATATTTATCAAAATGAATCAAAATCAAGCACATGAAGAAGGTCCAATGGGTGAATAGTAAATTTTGCATTACTTGCTGAAGATGATTTTGAACTATCATGTTTTCAAGATGCATGTACTAGAATGAGGTTTGAATGCAAGAAATGAAAGAAGATATGAATTCAATTCATAGGAATGAGACTTGGGAGTTTTTAGAGTTTCCACATGAGAAGAAGAAGATTGAAACAAAATGGGTTTACAAGATGAAGAATAACAGTGATGAGAGTGTTAGAAGACATAAAGTAAGACTTGTTACCAAAGGCTTCACACAAAAATATGGCATTGATTATGAAGAGATGTTTTCACTATTAGAAAGTAAAGAAACTAGTAGAATGCTGATCTTTCATTAGAATCTTAAAAGAATTGGAGCATACATCATATGGAAATGTAAAAAGTGCCTTCTTGAATGAGTGATTAGAAGAAGAAGTATATGTGGAGCACCCATAATGATTTGAAGTTCATGACAAAGAAGATCATGTTTATAAGTTGAGGAAGTTCTTGTATGACCTTAAGCAAGAACCAAGATAATGGTATGATAGGATTGATGGGTATTATCAGCATAATGGTTTTCAAAGCAAGAGTATACCTTCCCTTTACTACAAACAAGAAGGCACTAATATTTTGATTGTGAGTTTATATGTTGATAATTTGTTATATATGGGTAGTTGTTCTTAAAATAAAATATGAATTCAAAGCTATTATGATGGATGAATTTTTGATGAAAAATCTTGCTCTCATGAAATATTTTCTTGGAACATGGAGGTTTATCAAGGTAAAAATAGAAAATTTATTTGTCAAAGTACGCAAAGGATATGTTGAAAATTTTTTATGAGTGATAGTTATCTATCCCCTACTCCAGTGCTCATGGAGTTGTGTTGTGTAGAGAAGATAGTTCTGAAATTGTTGATGAGACAAATTACAGAAGTATTGTTAAGAGTTTGATGTTTCTAACCCACACAAGACTAGATATTGCTTATCCAATTTTACTTATTTCAAGGTACATGAAAAATTCATTAGAGATGCATATGAAAGTAGTCAAAAGGATTTTGAGGTATGTGAAAAGAAATATCAATTTTGGTACTCATTATTCTTCTTCTAAAATTTTCAATTTTGCTAGCTTCACTAATTTATATTGGGAAGGTAGTGTGGATGACCACAAGTCTACATCTAAAAATTGTTTCTCTTTTAGTTATGGTTTGATTATATGGAGTTCAAAGAAGAAAATAATTATTGTTCTCTCATCCACAAAAGTAGAGTATGTCACAATCATGTCAACTAGTGCACAAACCCTTTGGTTTACAAAGGTTCTTGAAGAAACTGGGGAGAAACAAATTCAGTCTACAATATTTTATTATGACAATGTAAGTGCTATTAAGTCAGCAAAATTCCAATTCATTACAGCTTGATGAAGAATTTTGATTTGAAGTATCATTTTATCCATGATTTGGTACAGGAAAAGGAAGTTGAATTGAAACAAATAAATACTCAAGATTAGCTAATAGATATCTTTGCCAAGGAAATTGAGAAAAATCAATTTTTTGCTCTTCGTGATTAGATTGTGAGCCCACTCAACATCAGTGGGAAGTATGTGGAGAATTGATGTTGTTGGAAAAAATATTTTTTTGTTTGGACAATACACACATGTGGTTTAGTTTTACCTATATATTTAGTTTGATTAATTAACAAATTAAACATGTCTAAGTTGTTTTGTCTATTTTGTGAGACAGTGGATTATTATATTCAACTTTTTGTAATTATTTAAGATATAATTTTTAAATTTTTATTCTTTTGAAAAATCTACAATCAATATGACGATTTAACAATTAGCATAGCTCTTGGGCTTACTAGGAACAAGTGTTAGTTTATTTTCAATCAGTTATAAAATGATTACCCTTTATTGAATAATAATAAAAAAGAGTAATATTAGGATCAGTGACCTCCCCAAAAGTTTCCATGCTTCACATGTTAAATTACGCCTCTACAATCAACTTGTGCTTTGGACGTAGTATCACTTTTTCAATGTTGAAACTTTGATTCAATCTAGATACTTCAAGATTTACCAAGTTGTAGTATCATTTTTATCAAGCTGTTGCCTCTCGAGAAGTTTCGATACTTCACCTCTGTGAGCATCACCTAGATCCAATGAGTGTCAAGTGTTCCATTCATTCTCTTGAAAAATGGATTCATGTAAATCACTACTGATGAAACATATATCAATAAATTTGACTCAAAAATTAGACACTTAAATCTCAGCATCATAGTGCTAGAAATAAACGAGTGTGATTAATTACAACATGCTAAATTACGCCTCCACAATTAACGTATGCTTAAACGTGTGCTTTGGACATAGTATCACTTTTTCAATGATGAAACTTTGATTCAATCTAGATACTTCAAGACTTATCAAGTTGTAGTATCATTTTTATAATGATAAAACTTTGATTCAATCTAGGTACTTCGAGATTTATCAAGCTGTTGCGCACATGATATGAAAACGC
This sequence comes from Cupressus sempervirens, assembly GCA_028749045.1. NCBI lineage: Eukaryota > Viridiplantae > Streptophyta > Pinopsida > Cupressales > Cupressaceae > Cupressus > Cupressus sempervirens. The sequence continues at coordinate 724,245,392 of CM053786.1, read as the reverse complement.
GTTATCTGGTGTCGTTCGCATTCAAGTAATTTTGTAGGGTATCATATTCATTTCATTGAGGAGTAGCCGATGACTTAGCTTTTATGCACATTGTTAATTAAAATATTGTCGTTGAAATTCAAAACTTATTTCTATTTCTGTGACATATCTCTGCTTCAAATGTGTTAAATAGTAATATTATTGATGCGTCAAATGGCGAGTCTTATGATTTATTTCCCTACCAGATGCTTCAATAATTGATTGCTTAAATTTCTAAACTGAGCATCAATTGGATGACATTGAATTTACAGATGCGTGAATCTAAATCAAATTAATAATGTTTGTTTCCTAAAATTTGAGTTGGACGTATTCTCGAATGTATATTAAATCATTAAATATATAATAATAATTTAATTGTAGAAGTTAGGATTTGTTTATTCCAAATATCTTTATTTAACTAATAATCAAATTTATAATATAATGTATGTATTCAATGGTCATCTTTATAGTATACTTTGTCTTATTGTACTTTTAATTTGTTTGATTGCTCAAATTTCTAAAATGTATTCTATTGGAAAGTTTTATAATATTATCGTAGATTAAAAAATTGTAAAGTATTTTTATTTAATTAGTAATCAAGTTCTATAATATAATGTATGCATCAAATAGTGAGTCTTGTAATTGAAAAATATTTTAATTGTTCAAAAGTCATATAGTTTATTTTTTCTTTCCAATTGTTTTAAATATCTTGATTGCTTAAATTTTTAAAATGAGCATTAATTATTATGAATATTGGAAAGTTTTATTACATAATGTATGCAACGAATGATCTGTCATATAATTTTATTTTATTTTATATTGGGTAGTACTCGTAAATATTTTTATTGCTCAAATTTTTAAAATGAGCATTAATTATTATTATTGAAAAGTTTTATAATATAATGTATGTAGCAAATTGTCAACCATATAATTCATTTTTCTTAGTGAAACTTTATAATATTTCGATTGCTCAAATTTCTAAATTGAACATTAATTATACTTATTGAAAAGAGAAAGAATTAACAATTATCATGATCTAAGATGACAAGATGTATGTATTTATTTATTCTCAAATTATGTTGAATTGATAAGAGTTGGTATAACAATAATAATAGTACTATTTTTTTTTAATTACATAATATGAAACTATTAAATGCCAAACATGTGCTAAATATTTTAGTTTTTAACCTTATATTTCTAGATGACTAGGAGTTGTTCACATTTTAGTACAGCAATGGCTCAAAATAGATTCTTTTCAAAAATAAAAAATTGTTCAATTAATAGAAAAAAAGATACTTATTGAAAAGAGAAAGAATTAACAACTATCATGATCTAAGATAACAAGATATACATTTATTTATTTTCAAATCATAATAAAATTATGTTAAAATTATGTTCAATTGATAAATAAGAGTTGGTATAAGAATAATACTATTAACTATCTTTGTACTATAATGTCAAACTATGAAATGTCAAACATGTGTTAAATATTTTAGTTTTCAATATTCCTAGATGACGAGGAGCTGTTCACATTTTAGCATGAGAGATCCTTTTCAAAAATTAAAAATTGTTCAATTGATAGAAAAAAAGTTTGGCAGATACCTACCTAACATACTCACTATTACATTATCTCTGCGAACCGACCACACTCCCATTGAAAACTTACTTGTGTATTACGCCTTGAGTCTTTTTCCACAAGCTTAGTGATGGATCAGAGTGGGTATGTTTGCAGAGGAATGAACAAAAGGCTGTATGAAGCAGCCAAATCAGGGAACATAAGAGTTGTTAATGAAATTGGGGAGCTACAGGGCATTGTGAATGAGGTGACTCCCGGTGGAAACACTGTCCTTCACATTGCTGCCTTCCATGGCTCTCTGCATTTTGTGCAAAATCTGATTGGTGTCTCAAATGTCAACACAGCGCATAGTATGCAGCATTTTTAAGAGCTAAAAATAAAGAGGGAAACACAGCTTTGCATGAAGCAGCATTGGGAGGACATGAAGAAGTCGTAGACGCTTTACTTCAGTCCTGCTCTTATTTGGTGAATGAGATCGACGAAGAAGGTGAAACTGCTCTGTTCAAAGCTTGTGAGGGAGGTCATGCCCAGATCGTTGAAATGTTGTGTCGTCACACTTCGAGTGTGCACAATAAGAGATTTGATGGTCAAACACCTTTACATCTTGCAGTATCTAGACTAAGAAAAGGTATTTTATTCTTTAGTTTTCTTGGTTAGTCAACTTTTCAAAAGAATATCAAGCAACGGATTATCTGAGGTTTTCTTGAAAATAGAAATAGAATATTTTGTATATTTATGTAGATGCATCAATTTTATTTTTTTAAAGAGAGCTGGAGGATGGCTCAGTTTAAATACGGTAATCGCCGGGGCCCTCAGATGAGAACAACTCATAATGGGGGTAGAGGGTTTGGAGTAGAATGCAGAAGTTGTAGGGAATGTTATAGCTCTGGAGGGAGTCGTAGGTTTTGGAGCAAGAATGGTTTCATTGCGCCGATCAGTAGGGATAGAAACCACTGGGGTCCAATCTGCAACGAGCAGTTCCCAAACAGGGTTTTCTCGGGCAATCGCGGACCTTCAGCTGGGGATTATGGATTGCGAGACAATAATGCTTTGAGACGCATAAATTAAGCCCCTCAGAAGCGATCTTTGACGAGCTCGTATAAGCAGAAACAAATTTTTGATATCTGTGGCCCAGAATCTCCAATCCGCTATCCCAGATCTCCCCGTAAAAACGAGCCAAATGGGTCGATTAGAAACAAATATGGCTATTTTCTTGGGTCTGTCTAAGGGTGGGGTCCTATGGGCACCCGCTTTCTTAAAAAATAGAGCAGGTGCTGCTGAGATTTTTCAGGATTTATAAAAAGGGAAGTGGTAATATAGATTTATAAGTGAATCCGCTTCCAAAAAAAAACATAGCTGCTAAATTTAAGGAAGCTTTTGTCTCATGAATTTAAAAAAAAAAATTAAATTTATTCATAAATTTGTTTGGTGGGAAAATGAAGTGTAGATTGTTGACAAATGGCATAATTCTTCCCTAAACTGGTGGGACTAAATTCAGCCCCACCCTTTTTTCACCCGCTCAAATTGAGAGGGCTAAAAATTCGGGCCTCTTGTCAAGTTCATCCAATTATTTCTATTGCTAATTGGATGGCTGTTGAGGTATCTTATTTTAGTCTGTCTTTTTTTCTCATTAATATCTATGGTCCCACTTCGGTGGTGAGTAAGCAAAACCTTTGGGACTCCTTGTCTCAGGTTTTGGAGAATCTTTGCCCCATTAAAATCATCATGCCTGGGGATTTTAATGCCACCCTTGGTGCACAAGATAAAGTTGGAGGGTTGGATCCTTCTCCAAAGGTGACTCAAGACTTCAAGGACTTCTATGAAGGTAATGCTTTCTTTGACTGTATTCCTATCAATGGTATTTGTACCTGGTCTAATAGAAGGTAGGGGATTAAGCATGTGGGTGTTAGGCTGGACAGGTTTTTGCTTAATCCTCAGTGCATTTTGAAACATGGTGGTTGTGTTTCTTCAATCCTCCTGTTTACTGGATCTGATCACTTCCCAGTTGACCTAGTGATTGCTAGGAAAAGCAAGGGCAATAAGCCTAAACATTACTTCAAGATTGAAAGGATATGGTTCCGGGATAAGGACTTTATGAATCTGTTGTTGACATGGTGGAGGGAATCTACTCTTGTTGCAGGGTCTAGGGTGTAGCAACTTGCTGTCAAGTTGAAACACATGAAGTCCAGAATCAAAGAATGGAATTCTGTAAGCTTTGGTAATATCTTTGAGCGGAAGAGAAGTATCAAGTTAGAGCTATCCCAATGGAATCAACATATTATAGATAATGGATTATCAGTTGAAGTATATGATATCCAAAGGGATTTAAAAGAACAACTAGAGGAGGTTTTGTTGAGGGAAGAAATTTACTGGCGTCAAAGGTCAAGGGAATGTTGGTTACTGGAAGGTGACAAGAATACTCATTTCTTCCATGCTTCAGTCCAAGTTAGGCGTCACTGTAATGCCATTTTTCAGATTCAAGGTGATTCAGGAAGGCTTCTTATGGTGGAAGATGACATTCAAAAGGAGGCAATGTATTTTTTTGAGAACTCACAAAATTCTGGTGTTACTTCCCATGCTAATCCTAAAATTTTGGACTGCATTCCATCACTAGTTTCAGATGTGCATAATGCCAATTTAATGCAACCCTTTTCTTTGGATGAAGTTAAGAAGGTAGTTTTTAGCATGGGGGCAGACAAGGCTCCTGACCCAGATGGTTTTTCCCCTTTATTTTTCTAGAAGTGTTGGGATTCCATTGGGAGGGATATCCTTTTAGCTTTGGAAGAGGCTAGGATTCATGGTGGAATGCTAAAGCAATTCAACACAACATTCATTTCTCTTATTCCAAAGTGCGCTCAACCAAAATCTTTTGCTAATTTCAGACCCATTTACTTATGCAAAACAATTTATAAGATATTCACCAAAGCAATTTCTTTGAGGTTGGCAAATTTTATTCCATTCATCATCTCAAAACAGCAAGGTGGTTTTGTTCTTGGTAGACAAACAATGGAAGGGGCTTCGATTTCCCATGAAGTACTTGATTTGATCCAAGTAGAAAGACTACCCTCTATGGTATTAAAATTGGACATGATGAAAGCTTATGATAGAGTTAACTAGGGTTTTTTAAGACAAATCTTGGTCAAAATGGGTTTCCATAAGAAATGGGTCAAGGGAGTGATGAAATGTATATCAGGAGGAAAATTTTCAGTATTGGTTAATGGTTTGCCTTGTGGTTTCTTCTCTTCTTCACAAGGAGTTAGGCAAGGTGATTCCCTTTCACCATTCCTTTTTATCATTCTTGCTGAGGGGCTTAGCAGGTTTATTCAACACAAAAGGTCTTTGGGGCAATGGGAAGGCATTTTCATATGTAAGTCCTTAGCGATGACTCATAATCTATTTGCTGATGATTCTTTATTATTTGGTAAAGGCAATCTCCAGGAGGCTAAGATTATCAAAGAGACCGTCAATGACTATTGTTCTACTTCAGACCAGAAACTAAATGTATCCAAATTCAAAATTTTCTTTTTTAACATCAAGAGGTCGATGATGAGGGATATTCAAAATCGCTTGGGTTTTGAAGTAGCTAAAACCCCATGTAAATACTTGGGCATTCCCTTCTTTCAAGGTAAAGATAAGGCTGCATATTGGAGTTCTATAATCCAAAATGTTAAAGATTGGATTGCTGCTTAAAAGGCTAGATGGTTATCCTTGGCTGTGAGGATTGGTTAAGGTTGTCCTCTCTTCTATTCCGAATTATGTTATGTCAGTCCTACTTGCTCCTAAGAGGGTTCTAGAATCTATTAAGAAATGTCCTATTTGGAAAGGCAACTTAGATGAAAGAAAGAAGATTGTGCTGGTTTCACAGGACAGGATGTGCACTCCTCCATCTTCCGATGGGGTGGGAATTCATAACTTGTTGTACAGGAATCTAAGCTTGGGGGCTAAGCTGACCTGGAAATTCTATAAGAAACCAAGTGCCCTTTGGGCTAGGATTATCAAAACTAAATATTTGGACTCGGATAATCCAGAGAGAATATTCACAATGAGAAATCCCCTAGTAGGATCCACAATGTCGAATTTCTTGGTAAGGAGTAGGGAGATCTTACTTCCCTACCTCTCTTGGGTTATCAACTTTGGTGACAAAGCCCTTTTTTGGTTAGATTCTTGGCATGGTTATCCCCCTCTTAATTCACTTGGAAAATTCCCTACTACTCAAGTGTCTTTGGAGAGGTTATGGGGTACCAAAATTCGTGATTACCTTTGTATCTCAATCTCAGAGGATGGTCTCAAGGCCACCTGGCAAGTCATTTTGGATGGTGTAATCCTAGTTGAAGAAAAATCTAAACTGGTAAAAATCCTTAATCAGAGATCTATCTTTATTTCTGATGAAGAGGATAAATTAATTTGGTCATTCAGCAACAGTGGTAAGTATTCAGTCAAATATGGTTATTCGTCCTTACTAAATGGTATGTTTTCAATAAAGACTAGGGAATTTTCCCTTTGTTGGCATGATGTGGTCCTCCCCAAGGCTGGGGCTTTTCTTTGGCTAGCACTTAATAGCGTATTCTCATTGGAGATAGACTCCAAAGACTGGGTATTTCAGACAATTTTATGTGTGTCTTGTGTGGAAAAGTTAGAGAAGATGCAGATCACCTCCTTCTGACTTGCGATTTTGCCTATGAATGTTGGTGTAGACTTATGGATAGACTTGGTTGGACCAGCCCAATTAATAGGACACTCCCTCAATGGTTGATTGGCCAGCCTTTGCTACATAAGGGCTCCTTTTTTGCAGCAATTTGGAGGGTTGTTCTTGCACTAGTTGTTTGGGGGCTATGGTGGGAACAGAATAAGAGGATTTTTAGGAAAGAGTCTTCGGAGGTGGATAAAGTGTGTGAATTGATGGAATGCTCGATATCTGAGAGTGTTAATTCTTATGTCATGAGTACAAAAAACTTATCTTCTACATTCACTTTGTTTGACTCTCATGTCCTAAATAACTGGAAACAAATTTATATCCCATTTCGGGGAGTTTTAGTGGGTAAAAGATCCAAGAAGGATATTAGAAGCGAAATCAAGTGGCAACCACCATCTAGTTCTTTTGTGAAGCTCAACTTCGATGGGGCCTCCAAAGGTAATCCAAATAGAGCAGGAGTGGGTTGTGTTATTAGGAACCATTCTGGTAAAATACTAAGGGCTTCTTATTCCAGAATCCCTGATGCTTCTAATAATATCGCTGAGGCACAAGCCCTTTTGGAGGACATTAAAATGTCTTTGGATATGGGTTTCAGGTTGCTTCATATTGAAGGTGATTCTCAACTTGTGACATCTGCTCTTTCCTCCTACTCCTTAGTGTCTTGGAACCTTCAGTATGTCATTAAAGAAGTTTGGAGGCTCTTACCAAGATTTTAGGCATATAAGGTCTCCCACTGGTATAGAGAGGCAAATCATATTGCTGATCACTTGGCAAATCTGGCACAAATTTGGAGCAGGGGTTTGTGGTGGTTGAAGAGCCTCATGTGGCTGAATTGTTGAATCTCCCTTATCAGCACCATCTCTAGTCTTTTTCGTCTTCTGGATGTACTAAATGTCTGTCTCATTATGACATTGCACTTTATGCTGTCTTCACTGTGCTTGGCAGCATTCCTATTGCTGTAATGTTTTGTTCTATCTAATAATAGTACGGGTCTATTGACCTTTTACCAAAAAAAAAAACAATAGAAGTGTTTCTAAACATTTTAGGAATGTTTAATTCATAAAGTTGCTTAAGTAGTTATTATCATCGAGGGTTTCAATTTGTGAAGTTTGTTTATTGTGATGGATTAACTTGGAAGTTAAAAAGTATTAGGGAATGTTGAACCAGGGTTTTATGACTCTCCATGAGTAGTGCCAGCAGTCTGGGTTCTTTGGGGAGCATTTGTGACTCTATTCAGCTTATGGAAAATGATATATAATTTCATATATATGATTATACTTCTATATAATTATAGAAGTATAATTGTAACTGAATTACTAATAGTGTTGGTCTTTCTTGAGTTCATACTAAGTGAGTTTAGAAACTTTGTGTTTATGAACAACTCTTTTCAAAAATAGAATAGCTTAAACATTACACTGTTAAAATTGATTTAATTTTAAGCTTAATTTCTTCCTTAATAGAATTCAAACAATTCTTGACAATTTTTTTCCTGATTGATATGCCATTTCTAATTGCCATTTTTGAATCACAAATATATATATTGACAGCAAGAGAGCTTATATTATTCTTTAGCAGACTTGAATGATTTCTGTATTACATTTGAAATTTTCTGGTATCTTCGGTTTTCTGAAACCCTGGTTTCTTAAGTTTCTTAATATAAAGTCAATGCCCTTGCGTTATTGCTGAGGTCAGACATTTTTATATAAAAACCAGTTACGGTATTGTTGCTGACATCTTTGTCTTTAATATGGTTGCAGTTTAGTCGTGGGAAAAAGAAGAAGCAAAGGTGGATATATAAAGTTTTCAATGCTCTTCAATCTCAAAAAGAAATTAAATTGTACAATTAATTTAGTTGTATCTTCTTACTTTATATTGAAGCTTTGATTTATTTGAGCTCTTTTTAAAAATTAATTAATTTATAATACAATGTAATAGAAGAAGAGTTTAGTTAGATTCTACGCTTCATTCCCAAGAACATGTCAATTAAAATTGTATTAAAAAAACATACAAATTATTAATTAGAGGAATTGTGGAGCATAAAGTAGGAGTGTTAAGCTACTTGTAAATATGAATCAATTGCATAATCAAAATTCAATATAAATTAAGATATAAAAAAAAACTATAATAGTTATGATAGTCTTTTCATACAAAATACTGTTAAACAAGTACAAACTCTGCTCCGAATTTCATTTCTACATTTTTCTATTGTGCAGATGTAATTGAGGAGCTTTTAAACCACAAACCTGAACTTGCCACAGAAGTAGATATTTTTAACCGAACTCCATTGCATATGGCTGCATTGATTCAATTTCCAGTTGGGGTAATTCCATTTTTTCCAACGAATCAGAAGGAAATTCGCCTGATTGGAGAGATGCTTATTAAAAACGATAATGGGGTTTCCTGTTACAAAGTGGACCAGAACAAACAAAGTGCACTTCATGTTGCAGTGAAAGAAGGGAATGCAGCTTTAGTTGAAGTCATACTAAATTATAGCACCGACTGTCTAGAAATGGTAGACAAGGATGGTAGAAGTGCTTTGCATTTGGCTATTGACAATGCTGTTGATATATTTGTGAGAGTTGGAGGAAAAGCTCTGAAAGTTATAATAACTTCGGTAATTTCAGAAAGGTTGCTCAATTGCATTGATAACAATGGAAAAACAGCATACGATACAGCTCTAGAGAAGGGGAATGAAGATCCACAACTTTATAGGAGTGTAAGTGATTTGAATTAAAATGAGTTTAAAAAAAATTAGTAGGTTAAATTATAATAGTGTTATTAAGATTTCATTGTGTTCTTTTGTCAAACATATTGATTTATATTTCATGAGTAGTGATTCACAATCCATATTTTATGAGATGGTAATTTTGGAATTTTACTATTTTATATATTTGAGTTGGAATAGTATTAAAAGGGTGACCTCTGAGAAAGACTGAATACTTACCTATGTGAACATCAGTACTTCTATGCAATGAATGCTAAATGTATAGTTTTTGTGAATCACTACTCGTAAAATACAAATTAATAAATCACTATCAAACCCTGATAGCAATATCATGATTATCAATCTGATTAATAATTAAAATAACACATTTATCATTTATTTATTTGTAACTAAAATATAAAATATCTGATCTTATTGCAGATTATAAGATATTTGTATAAACATGGTGCTATGAAGAAGATAATTGGTGAGGGTTCAAGATCTATCCCATCAATGAAGGCGGAAGGTTGGAAATCAGATCTAATATCTGTAAGTGCAGTCCTAATTGCAACTGTTGCTTTCGCAACTATTTTCACTCTACCAGGAGGCATTGGTATCAAAGGAAACGACCAACCAGCCCTCCTATTGATTAACTCTAATGTCTTCAAGCTATTTGTGATATTTGACACAATGGCCTTCTGTTATTCTATTGCTTCTGCAATCCTCCTCAACTTCGCAAGTTTTGCTAGCCAAGTAGAGGATCCAGTGATAACTGAGATGAGTTCGAATGCATTATGGATAGCACTAGTATCATTATCAATAACATTTGGCGCAGCAATACATTTGGTTGTGGCATCTGAGTGTTTGTGGTTGGCTGTGATGGTGTGGATTATGGTGTGCCTTCTTCCCAACTGCATAAGGGCAATGTCACTACGGGGAAAAAGACATGTATTTCCAACTGACGACTATATCTTACTAGAAGGTTTCAGTCTTATATTCTCTATCCTTACGTCCACCGTTTGGGTAGCCCAGGCTGTAGTGCTCTCTGGTGTAATCCGCCCTTCGTTGCGTTGGCTTCGAAAGAAGATCTTCTAAAAGCTTTGAGCTAGTAGAAAGCTCACAAACTAAGAACTATTTCGAGTGCCAAGTTGGAAGAACACCTATTTCCAATGTGTATTGAATTTATTTGGTTCATCTGTGGTATTCCGTTTATTAGGTCTTTTAGTATTCGTATACGATGTGAGATGTCCTTGATATAGAGGTGAACGTATTCAAACTATGGTAATGTTTGTTTAATATTTAATATAATGTGACTGTTAGATTCTTTTTGTCAATTTAATACTCTTATCTTTTTTCTGGTGTTAGAGCTAGTTTGATTGATTAATATTTAATATAATGTGACTGTTAGATTCTTATTGTCAATTTAATATTCTTATATTTTTTTCGTAGTGTTAGAGCTAGTTTGATTGGTCAATATGTAATATAATGTGACTGTTAAATTTTTATTGTCAATTTAATATTCTTATATTTTTTCTAGTGTTAGAGCTAGTTTGATTGAGTGGATATGATGCGCATGTATGATGAGGAGGAAAGGTTGATGGGATTTGTTCAAGGTTATAGAAAGCATGTGATGTATATGTTAGATAGAGTTGTCTTATTATAATATGCTTTATTTGGAATCATTTTAATATATCTTGAAATTATCTACTTTTCAAAGCAAGAGTTGCAAGGTGGCATAGTTCTTGACAAGTGCTCGAAGGGAGTTTTGAAACGTGGGAAAAGAAGAAACAAGTAACTTCCCAAGCTAATGTCTAGTTATGTGCACCAAGATGATGTGCAAAAAAGTGGACATAAAAAAAAATAGAAAAAATGTCAATAACCCAATTGGGTTATGAATAAACCCATGCGGTCATTTAAAATTTCAAAAAGCAACCAGACTTGGTAAAATATATAGAAAATAAAACTTGATTGGGTTTTAGATTTTCAAATAACTGTACCAGGTTATGAAAAAAAAAGTACATTCAAAATCCAATCGGGTTTTGAAGAAGTAAAAATGGACTCTACTCTGAAGGCCATAACTTCTACATCCAAACTGTAATTGACTCCATTCAAGTTCTATATTAGAAAGGTATTGAGGATATATATCATAATGGAACAAAAATTATTCTAGGACATCAAGATTTTATTTTCTATCTATTTGAATCAAATATTGTCTAAAATAGATAGTCATTGTTTCCCAAACATGGAGCAAATCAACAGATAAGAGTACTATCTTATTCCCCCCCCCCCACAACAAAATCCTAAGATGTCTCTCTTACTTACTCTTAAACTCTCTCTCTCTCTCTTTCATACACTCACATAATCATTAAATTTTAATATTTCTCTCACTATCTTTTACTAATTATATTACTAACTCCTAACCCTCTCTCTATCTCTATCTTATTTAGAGAGAAAAAACTAGTGTTATGAGTGTGTGTCTGTGTGTGAGTGTGTGAGTGTGTGTGTGTGTGAGAGAGAGAGAGAGAGAGGTTATTAGTTCATGAGAGATTAGTTGTTATTAACAGATAGAGCATAGGAGTTTCTAAGTGTGAGTGTGAGAGTGAGAGAAAGGATTCATAGAGAAGGGGGTTAGGGGTTAGTGTGGGAGAGGGGGCTGTTAGAAGCTAGTCAAAGAGATGCTATTAGTTAATGAGAGAATGAGAAGGTTAGGAGAGAGAGAGAGAGAGAGAGAGTGAGAGAGAGTGAGAGTGTGTGTGTGTGAGAGAGTGTGTGTGTGAGAGAGAGAGAGAGAGAGAGAGAGAGAGAGTGAGAGAGAGTGAGAGTGTGTGTGTGTGTGTGTGTGGAGAGAGAGAGAGAGAGAGAGAGAGAGAGAGAGAGAGAGGTTATGAACTAGGGAGAAATTAGTATTGTGTGTGTGTGTGTGTGTGTGTGTGAGTGAGAGAGAGAGAGAGAGAGAGAGAGAGAGAGAGAGAGAGGTTTTAGTGTCAGAGGGGGTTATAGGTAGGTTAGAGAGAGTAAAATGGTTAAGATTTATGAGTTAGAGAGATGTTATTACATAGTGAGAGAATTAGAGAGATTAGGAGTTTTTGTGTGTGTGTGTGTGAGAGAGAGAGAGGTATATGAAGAGGGAAGTGGGATTGTATGGAGAGTGATAGAAAGATGGAGAGAGAGAGAGAGAGAGAGAGAGAGAGAGAGAGAGGATTTTCAACAAGTAGATTTTTTACTTCAAAACTCGATCAGGTTTCATGACTCGATTTAGTTTTGAATGCACTTCTTATTTTCATAACCCAATAAGGTTATTTGAACCATAGAAACTTGATGGGGTTATGGCTTAGTAACGGCTTAGGGAAATGACTCAAAGGCTTGGGAGACTATTTTCCCTCCATATTTTTTTTCCTTTGGACATT